>PITA01003640.1:0-97826 GCA_004023965.1 Spilogale gracilis | reverse complement strand
TCAGGGGAGCTGAAAACCCAAAAGGAGGATAGAGAGGCAGAGGGATGCCCAACAGAGGCCAATCCCCTGTGGGGATGGAAGGATAGCGCCCCTCCCCCATTGGTGGTGGCGGTGGTGTTAGTAGAGTGGCGGCAGGATGCGGGCAGGATCCACTGAAGGGCCTGCACGGTGGGAGCTGGAAGCAGGCGGGGGAAATACAGCCCCTCTGGAATCACAGCCCAAAGTGGTTTCCCCACTAAGTGTGCTTCCTGCAAGTTAGACCTCGCTGGAACCTGCTGGCAGGGGAGCCTGAAAGGCGCGGGTTGCAGGGGGCGGGATGAAGCGCAAGCACGCGAATGGCCATTGCACGTGTCCGACTGTCCACAGGGGCGGGTGTCGCGAGGACAAACAGGACAGAGCCCGAACAAGGGGGAGAAGTGACGTTTGAGTAGCGATTTGCAGGGGTGACCCAGTGGAGGGGTTCATGAGAATGCAGCCCAGGAGCAGAAAGCAGGGGTGGGTGAGGCATTGGGAAAGGAGCCTGGGGTGAGGAGGGGCAGCTCAGGGCCAGACTGTGCCAGGTGTTGGACAGGTTAGGAATTTTGGGTTTTATCCCGAGAGTAGTTAGGGGAGCCGATGAGATTTTAAGCAGGAAAGTGACCGCATCAGATTGGAATTTGGAAAGATTTCTCAGGCTGCAGCGTTGGACATTAACTGTACTAGCAGGGAAGACAAATTTCCGCCGCGAGGAGCACACTTCTGGACTCCCAAAACACCCCTGGCCCCAGCCAGGGCTCAGGCTCATACAGGCCACAGAGAGAGAGGGACGGCAGGCAGGCTGGATCCCAACACGGATCTTCGTGAGTCTTTCAGAATATAGCCGAATAATTTTCATTAGATCAGTCTGAGGTCGTGCTATTTCCACCAGGTGTTTTTATTGCCTCTTCTGTGCTTTGACGGATGCGCCAACGCAGGGAGGTCTCAAGACAATAACACACGAGGGGCCGCGGATTAGAATCACCAGGAGAGCGTTAACCACCGCTGACTTCCCCCAGGTCCGCCCCAGGCCGATTACAGCGGAGTCTCTGGGCGAAGCCTCAACCACTGCACTTTTAAAAGCTCCCTGAGTGATTGAAAGGGACATCCACAGATTCTTTCTTCTTTCTCTCAAACACTTTTTGCGTTTTACTCTTTGTAGAAGACTCAGAACATGGTTATCTTTATTCCTTGGTTTTTGTTTTGTTTTATTTTTACCCTTTTTGCAGCTAGAAATTGAAAAAAAAGAAGGGTTTATATGTGGTCTCTCCATACTTTTCTATAGCGTCGTGAAACCCCAGGATTTCCTTCTACTTAGAAAATTTACCCAAACTAAGTCCTTAGGTTGTTGCGGGAAAATAAAAGACCAACGAGAAACCAAGTGACCCTCGGAGAAGTAGAAGTAGGAGGACTCGGGTTTATTTTATGCTGGCAGACACAGATGAGCTTGCACTGTAAATTCTGGGGCTGAGGCAGAGGGGTTATAGAGTTTTTTATAGCGGAGTGCAGGGGCTCAGGTTCCAAGGGCTGTGCTGACTGCTGGCAGGAGGGTTTAAAGGGGGAGGGGAGGCTGCTTTTGGAGGGAACAGTAGTACAGGGAGCCTGTGGCAAGAAGCCCATTTACCAAAAAAAAAAAAAAAAAGAAGCCCATTTACAGGGGTGCCTGGGTGGCTCAGTTGGTTAAGCGACTGCCTTCGGCTCAGGTAATGATCCCGGAGACCTCGGATCGAGTCCCGCTTCTCCCTCTCTCACTCCCCCTGCTTGTGTTCCCTCTCTCACTGTGTTTCTCTCTGTCAAATAAATAAAATCTTAAAAAAAAAAAAGCCCATTTACAGAAGCAGAAAGGGCTGATTATCTCTTGCTCTACCCACAGAGCTAGTAACTTTCTATCTACTGGGGCCTGCTGAGCCTGGACCTGCTCTGGGTAGTTTTCCTCTGCAAGGTCACTCACACCATCCTTCATACTCTGCTAGTCTGCAAGCTCTTCTAACCATGGAGCTTCTCAAAAGGGAAAAAAAAAATTCCCCTCTGACATATTTGAAAATACTTCTTAAATTCAACAACAAAAACAAACCAAGAACAGCTTTTAAAGTCATACAGAATCTAACTCAAAAGAAAAAAACAATCTATATGACTAACCTTGGGTTAAGAAGTACACAAAAAAGACATTTTCTCACTCCACAGAAGCCAAAAAGGAAAGAGAAACCATGTGGTTGAGCACGCCCCCCTCTTTGATGGTCCCCATGCTCAAAGGTGAAAGCCACCCCAGCTGCTCTCCTTTCTCTTCAGGCCCCACTGTTTCTGAGCCCCAGCAAGGCCCTAAGTGGGGCACAGGAGGCAAGTGCTTCCGTGCATCCCAGGGCTTTGCCCAGTTTGGCGGAATCCCAGCAGGCTTCCTTACTCCACACCTGAATCATGTCTTTGTCACCTCTCTAGATTGGTCACTTCATACTCCTCCTTCCATCTTGGGCCAAGAGAGACCTGGATTCTGCTTTCACTCTGATTCACTTAGGTTGCAGTCAAGGCATACCAAACTCTGTGGGTCAGGCTCATGGCTAGTGTGTGGGAGAGCTGGAGATTAGACCTAGGGCATGTGACTCCAAAGCCACACAGTTGGCAAGAGACAAATCCTGGGTACCTCCCCAGCTCTGTTTTGTTTCAAGATCCATTTTTTTTGTTTGTTTGTTTTCCCCATTCACACATTCATGCTCAGCCTAAAATACAGTAGTCCACACAAAATTATGGAACTGAGTGCCCTAAAAAAGAGGGCTCTGCTTCCAATATGTAGATCCAAAAGTGATGAGCCTCTCCAATTAGGAATAAGGATGCAAACTTTTTTCTGGATATGAAAATCCAGGAGCTACTATTTTGCTGGCGCGTGCACTTGTTTGCTCTCAAAAATCAACAACTATTTTCTGAACCACATTTAAAGCTGTATGTGCACAGAGGGGCTGGTAAGTGCGATACAAAGGATTGTGGTCCCTACCATCCAGGAGTTCTTTTGTGCATTACAGCTAACCAGCGCTGCCAGCAGAGTCCCACAGGAGCCAGAGAGGAAGCAACGGCCAAATATACTTGGATAACTTAATTTCCCTTTCCCTTGCAGACCTAGACAGGAACTCCAGGGGAAAGGAATCATAGCTCACGCCAACCCTCAGTGCCAGATAAACCAAGTGAAACTCAAGTTTCATTCTTCCCATCGAATTTGGAGAAAAGACCGGACTACCATTGTTGGGAAGTTCTGCACTGCTCCTTTGCCAGTCAATGACAAGTAAGCCCCAAATACACCTTACCCCACCCCATCCCACCCCAACACACCCATAGGACCAATCCTGATGTGACATTTGTTGAGGTGCAATCTCATCACAGTGGTTAGATTCCTCAGTGAAGAGATGACAAAGACCCAGGGTTTTCTTGAATTTCCTATGGGGCCATCTTGGTTTGGAGGTGTTAGAAAGCCAAAGAGGGTGGAGAATAGCTGGGATGTGCGGGTGGGGGACAGAGAGACAAGGCACACCCTTTCACCACTTTCTCCGTAGCCAGATACTCCCTGGATTCTTCCAGACTTAATTGTTTTCTTTAACTCTTTTTAAAAAAATCGTTTACATTATTTTTAAGTGTATAATTCAGTAGTATTAAGTATATCCATACTGTTGTGCAATAACAATTTCCCATTCCCACTTCAATATAAGAAACTTCATTTTATCTGATATATAGCTGGATAACTTTATATATAAATATAGAATCTATTTTGTATATATCTTATTTAGTTTCTACATATGATTTTATTGGAACAAAGATTTCTATTTGCACAGCCTGGTCACATTCACAGGTGTGGACCTACCTGTGCCTCTAGCAGGGATTTATACTGGAGGGCAGGATTTATACTGGAGGGTAGTATTGATGATTGTAGGCTTCTTTGACCTGACATTATGAATTCACAAGAATACACCACTGCTAGCCCTCTCTCCTGACCAACCAAGAACCTACCCTGAGCATGTACCTTTTTGTTGCTCTTCTTTTGCAGCAAAAAGATGGTCTGCTTACCTGAGCCAGTGACGTTACAAGCAAGTGTGACTGTTTCTCTTGACCTGAAAATAACATGTGTATAGTATAAGCCTGAACAGAATAGAACCCCCTGGATTTCAGAGGAGGTTGGGGGGCTATGCTCAACTTATTCTAGACCATTTCTACTAGAAGGAAGGCAAACTCTTGGTTATTTTCTCCATTATTAGCCACTTTAGATGGGAGAGAGAGCTCATCTAATGGAGCTTTGTCTCTATTACCAATTTGAACAGCCTTACCCATATACCACTTCAGCTTTTCTATTCATATTTAACTGCAATTGTCCCATATCCTTAAACATCTGTATCTAGGATTCGATAGAAGCATTCACAGGAAAATGCTTTTTTTAAAAAAATAAAATAAAATACCATGGAATATCTGAATGATTTGTTTTATTGGAATGGAAGTCTGTTATGTACAAAAAGGTGACTGTCTATAGGATTGGAGAAAACAATGGACACTCAATTCTCTGTACTAAAATAGCAATTGGAAAGAAGTTCTTGGAACAAGAGAGGGGATAGAGGGCAGGGAAGAAGATGGAAGATCCCTTACCATCACCTCCTCTGGATATCTGGAAGGTTTGGGGGATCAGAGAGATCTTTGGAGAATAGAAGTGGATTTTCTTTACCTCGCATCAGCCATAGTCCAGCAAGAAACAGATGATGTGCTCAAATTGGGTAATTTGCAGAGAATTTAATAAAAAGACTGTTTACAAAGGTGTTGGTAGGAAGTGGGAAGACCACAAGGGAGAGAGTGCAGTTCCCTGGGGCCAGGGGCTGTGACAGCTGCTACTGCACTAGGTCTGAAGATGTAAGAGGAAAAACACCAGAATTCTGAGACTCAGAGCAGTTCTAGACCTTCAGACAAGGGACACGGTCACCGGGCAGCAATCCTGCAGGGACAGGACCGGGGAAATCGATGCTGTGACCTTACTCTTCTCTCTGCCCTCTTTTCCTGGTCGTGCTCCCCATTGAATGACTCCAACCAGAAGCTAGAAAGTAAGAGGCATGCTGATGTGAGCCAGGGTCTAAAGCAGGACAGGGAGGGGTGTAGAGTGGCTGGGGTAGGGGTGAGGTACAGAGATAGGGTACACCCCTTCACCACTCGGTCCACAGCCAGGTAATCCCTGGATTCTTCCAGACTTAATCATTTTCTTTAACTCTTTAAAACATCATTTTAATCATTTTTTAAGTGTACAATTCAGTAGTCTTAAGTACATCCACACTGTCCTGAACCATTAACCACTTTCCATCTCCAGAACTTTTTCATCTTCCCTAGCTGAAACTCTCTCCCCATTAAACAGTTGCTCATTGCCTTTCCCCCAGCCCCAGGGAATCATTCTACTTTCTGCCTCTATGATTTCTACCTTGCTAGAATACCTCGTACCATCATACAGTATTCGCCCTTTTATATCTGGCTTATTTCACTTTGCACAATGTTTTCAAGGCTTATCCATGTTACAGCATGTGTCAGAATTTCCTTCCTTTTCAAGGGTGAATAATATTCCACTGCATGTACATTCCACATTTTGTTTATTGATTCATCCTTCTGTGGACACTTCACTTACTCCACCTTTTGGATATTGTGATTAATGCTGCTGTGAACATAGGTGTGCAAATATCTGCTCAAGACTTAAAAAAAAAACCTAAATAAATGTGCTTTGAAAGAGACTGCTGACTTACTGACTCATGAGCCGCAGTAAAGGCAGGAATGTGACATGAGCCACAGGCTGCAACCGCCTCACTTGAACAGTCACCCGCCTCACCAGACCAGAGAGCTGGGGCCTTGCTCTGCGCGGCAGAGACCCAGCCAGAGGACAGGTGACGTGCTGTGAATACTAACATGTCTGCTTTATTTATTTTCTGCACCGTCCAGTACAGTCAGTAGGACAGATAACATGTCTGAAGAAACTTCCCCTAATATGAAGGTTTGGAGTTCATTTTTATTTTTCAAAATCCAAGGCCCTCTCTTTCCTTTACTCCCTCCCTTCCTCCGGGCATCCAGGCAAGAACCTCCCTGGAGACAGGCTCACCCGGAGCTGTGTTAGAGCTACACTTCCTGTTCCTTGTTACTCATTTGCCATCCTGGGAGACACTGCTCAGCACATAGTGCTTCCTTGACTTCTCCTACTGCTTATCGCTTCAAAGTGTGTGCGACTTATGCTTCTACAATCAAAATTAAGTTATGTAAATGCGATTGAGAAGAACAGAAAAAAAAAATGCGATTGGTACTACATTGACCTCACCTGTTTTTCCTTGTCCTCATACTTTCAGTTTTGCTTTGGGACACACCCCCATGTTGCTTTGCTAATAGTTTCTTACTTTAAAGCACCATTAGACTCTCCCACATTTGATTTTCCTCCCCATCGGAAACTTTAGATCATTACCTTAAACGGAAAAAAGTTTCCCTTATCACAAATCAATACAATGAGAACATGGTGTTTAAAATGTCAACAAGAGACGGTGGCTTGCTGAAAGCTCTACACTCGGGGTCTGTCTTTTCCTTATTCAAAAGGGAAGATCAGCAAATACGAGGGAGATGTCAAAACTGGATTAACGCCAGAGACTTTCTTTTGTACATAATTAGTGAATTGAAAGAAAATGAAAACAGAAATAACCATCTCACCATGAGATTTAATGTTACTTAAAGCTGGGTCTATGTGCCACCTTAAACCATCTTGCCTACCAACTCCCACCTTGGGGAACCTGGCTTTAAGTAGGTGGGGCATGTGTGGGATTAAGGGAGAGATAAGGGAATTCTGCTTGATGGCAAGGCAAGAATGTGGGTCTCCCCTCCATACCTATATTGCTCACAACCTCTTTGAAGATCTTTTCACAGAGACTATTACAGGAGTAATTCACTTCAGTAGTCAGCCTGCGCCCTTATGTGGCACTACAAACATGGTTTCCCCACCCTTCTTCTCTCTGGTCACTCTACCCTGAATGTTCCGCTTGTGCCATAATCCCAGGACTAGGCTTGATATTGGAGGCCTTCCTCCCACAGAATACACCACGACTACATTTTTACATGTTCCTCATTATAATCCTCCAGTAATTCAGCCCAAGAGTCCCTTCAGGGAAACTGTAAGTAGAGTCTGTATTTTTATAGTCTATATTCTCATTTTATATTTTAAAGAGACTATATATTTTTTAAAGACTTTATTTTATTTATTTGACAGAGAGAAACACAGCCAGAGAGGGAACACAAGCAGGGGGAGTGGGAGATGAGAGATGGAGAAGCAGGCTTCCCACCGAGCAGGGAGCCCAATGCGGGGCTTGATCCCAGGACCTCCGGATCATGACCTGAGCCGAAGGCAGACACTTAATGACTGAGCCACCCAGGCGCCCCTAAAGAGTCTATATTCTTATTGTGTCCGGCTGGCTTGCTTGCTTTCTTGAGGAATTAATTGATTTTTTGAACCTGAATGAACTTTTCATATAACCCAATTCCATTCCATATTATTGTTGTAGTCCCTCCAACCTGTCAGAAATTTCTTTTTTTTCCCTCTAGACTCTTGAGAGAACAGACTGCTACTAGAGGGAAGTGGGGGTGCGTGGGTGGGCGCAACAAGTGGAGGGGATTAAGACTACACTTATCTGGGGCGCCTGGGTGGCTCAGTTGGTTGGGCGACTGCCTTCGGCTCGGGTCATGATCCTGGAGACCCGGGATCGAGTCCCACATCGGGCTCCCTGCTCCGCGGGAGGCCTGCTTCTCCCTCTCTCGCTCCCCCTGCTTGTGTTCCCCCTCTCGCTGTGTTTCTCTCTGTCAAATAAATAAAATCTTAAAAAAAAAAGAGTACACTTATCTTGATGAGCACCAAGTAATATACAGAATTGCTGAATCACTATATCGCACACTGAAACCAATATAACACTGTATGTTAACTATACTGGAATTAAAATTAAAAAAATAAATTTCTGGTCCCGCGGTCAGAGGCATGCTGGACATCCCCTCCAAAGAGAAAAACTATTACTCTTTCACCAACTACAATGAAGATGGATGCCCAATGCCAAGTAGCTGTCTCTGGGTCCTGGAGGCATCCAAAACACTTTGCTGGCGCATATCCAGAGTGAGGAGAACAGTGGCTGGATCTGAGGGCTGTGGAACAGGAAAGGGCTCTGTAGCCGGTCAGGACTCCCAACGCAAGCAGCCCTCCTGTTTGAGTCACATGACTCAGTGGATCCCCTGGTATTACCAGTGGTAGGAAAATCTGCTCTGTGAAGTTTGTGGCAAGCCCCACTGAAAAAATCTCAACACACGTCCCTGAGGTTCAGAAACGAGGCCATGCCTTCTGGGAAAAAAAAAAAATCCCTGTCAGGAATTTCTTATATCCTAATTTTATCCATAAGAACATTTATATATGTGAACATTTATATATGACATTTTTATAGACTCTGGTTTTTTATCCATAGCCAAGAACTTGAAAGGAAAAAGTAAAGCTCCTACCTCTAGAAGCTTCCTTAAGATTAATCAATACCCTAGGTCTGACCTTCACATGTATTTTAACTTATGTTTACCTTGACTACTTACATATCATGAGAAAAGTTTCAGTACTTTATATCTACAGTGATAACCCTGATTTGAGGGAGAGAGAGAAAAGAGAAATGATATGATTAGTTGAGTTTTAGCGTGACTTGATTCCCAGAAGCCCATGTAGGCCCTCCTACTAATTGCAACTTCATTTCCTACATATATACAAGCGATGTTGTTAGTGGTTTGTTCCTGGACTTTACTGATAACACATCAAGCTTCCTAGGAATGTCTGCTTTCCCTCTTTTTGGTCCCTGCAGCA
Source organism: Spilogale gracilis (assembly GCA_004023965.1). Classification (NCBI taxonomy): domain Eukaryota; kingdom Metazoa; phylum Chordata; class Mammalia; order Carnivora; family Mephitidae; genus Spilogale; species Spilogale gracilis. The sequence continues at coordinate 88,954 of PITA01003640.1, read as the reverse complement.
AATGGATCTACCCACCATCTTCTTCCTTTTTTTCTTCGGGATTATTCAGTGACCCCTGAACAAAGAGCTCAGCTACCCTACAAGGTCTTTCTAAAGCAAGACTGATTCAGAGTCTGCGTACCAGGATTCATTTAAAGCAGCTTCTCAATCTTGGCCTTCAGATTAATTTCCAAACAAAACACCTCCTCTCGGGGCGCCTGGGTGGCTCAGTTGGTTGGGCAACTGCCTTCGGCTCGGGTCATGATCCCGGAGACCCGGGATCGAGTCCCACATCGGGCTTCCTGCTCGGCGGGAAGCCTGCTTCTCCCTCTCTCACTCCCCCTGCTTGTGTTCCCTCTCTGGCTGTGTTTCTCTCTGTCAAATAAATATAATCTAAAAAAAAAATAAAAAATAAAAAAAAAACACCTCCTCTCCATTATTATATATATTTTTGAAACTACAAAATCAATAGATGCTCATTTTAACAAGTCAAACTATAGATATATGGATGGGATGGCCTGGAGTAATCCGTGTTAATAGCCATATATACATCCTTCCATACATTTCTCCCTGCAGATACAAATATACACATATCTTTTTTTAAACAAATATGAAATTATAGCACACGTATCATTCTGCAATTTTCCTTTGTCACTTAATAACATGACTATCCCTCCTATTAGACATAGGTCTAATTTTTTTATTGCTTTTATTTTTTTGTTATTTTATTTTTTCAGTGTTCCAAGATTCATTGCTTATGCACCACACCCAGTGCTCCATGCAATACATGCCCTCCTTAATACCCACCACCAGGCATCCCCACCCTCCCTCCCTTCCAAAACCCTCAGTTTGTTTCTCGGAGTCCAAAGTCTCTCATGCTTCATCTCCCCCTCCGATTTACCCCAGTTCACATTTCCTTTCCTTCTCCTAATGTCCTCCATGTTCTTCAAGTAAGTGAAACCGTATGATATTTGACTTTCTCTGCTTGGCTTATTTCATTCAGCATAATCTCCTCCCATCCCATCCATGTTGATGCAGAAGTTGGGTATTCATCCTTTCTGATCTAATTTACTCACTAGATATGTAATTAGTCAACCATTTTCTTTGTGATGGATATTGAGGTTGTTTCAACTACAAATGATGCCACAATAGATATTTTTGTACATCCCTCTTATATAATGGTACCTCCATTTCTATATGGTAGATTCCTGTGTGAGAATTACTTGGTCAAAAGATATATCAAATAGTTAGTAATGCTGGATTACTTTCCAAAAATGTCATACCAATTCACAAACTCTCTGACAATGCTTCAGAGAAAAGGTTTCCTTGCAATTACTTTTTCAAGTATTTGTCTTCCTTAGATAAGTTACTCAAATCCCCAAAGTTTTCTTCTGGAGTTCCCATGTAGTATTCAACTCATTCCAAGTTGGCCAACTCATACCCATCTGTGAACCTGGAATGACACTTTCCTTCAAAACTATAGGGACCTAAGATTTCATTTCCTTTTTAAAATGGCATTTATTCAGATGTCATAGGCTCTGAACAGTGAAACCACCGGGGTGGGGGGAGCTATAAAAAAGTTTTAAAAAGTAGCTAATTTTTTATGATTAAAACTTCAACTCATCTAAAAAATTTCAGCCAATACAGAAAGTTAAGAAAGAGAAAGTGGAAAACTAAAACTCCCCAAGCATTTAGTACTGGCCAGGTAGTGATCAAAATTCTTTTTTTTTTTTTAATAAGGTTTTTGCTTTTATTTTTTTTTTAAAGATTTTATTTATTTATTTGACAGAGAGAGATCACAAGTAGACAGAGAGGCAGGCAGAGAGAGAGGAGGAAGCAGGCTCCCCGCTGAGCAGAGAGCCCGATGTGGGCCTCGATCCCAGGACCCTGAGATCATGACCTGAGCCGAAGGCAGAGGCTTTAACCCACTGAGCCACCCAGGCGCCCGTGATCTAATTCTTTTATATAAATTATCTCATTAATTCTCTCAGCAATTCCATGTATTACCTCATTTTACACATGAGGACAGGAGGGAGAGGGAAGTTAAGCAACTCGCCCATGGTCATGCAGCTAGCAATAGATGAAATCAGGATTCACACCTAGACACATGCCTCCAGAACCTGGGCTCTCACCACCACATAACACAGATTAGTCTGCTCAAGATGGTTCTAGCACTTGCATCCAAATGTCTTATTGAAATAGAAACTTCCTCAGTCTGGCCCCACTCTACCTAACTGAAATTACCTGTCATGTCCCCCAGTGTGCTGAAGCCAGTATCCCCCCTAAAACCTACTGTGGATAATGTTCCCTCCTCGGGGAGGGAACCACCATGTGTCATTAGTTAACATGTAGTAACTTATGTTCTGTTCTTGTTTGTGTCTCATCTTTAGATACAGCGCTTTTCCTTGGGCTAAACTGATTACTAGCTTAGGGCCTTTAACTGTCTTATAATCTTTCCTACAGATCTGCATGTCTTCAAAGGGAAGAGGCTAGGGGCGCCTGGGTGGCTCAGTTGGTTAAGCGACTGCCTTCGGCTCAGGTCATGATCCCGGAGACCCGGGATCGAGTCCCACATTGGGCTTCCTGCTCGGCGGTCATGATCCTGGAGTCCCAGGATCTAGCCTCACATAGGGCTCCCTGATCTGCAGGAAGCCTGCTTCTCCCTCTCTCACTCCCCCTACTTGTGTTCCCTCTCTCGCTGTGTTTCTCTCTGTCAAATAAATAAAATCTTTAAAAAAAAAAAAAAAGGGAAGAGGCTGGGAGAAACTTCTTTAGTGATTTGATCTGAAGTCTTTATAGTAGGGCTAAGGGGATGGTCTTTATGCAGTTATCTGTAAAGAACTCTCGGTTTGGTTTGGAGCACACTGGGGCCCTGCCAAGAATGATGTGCTTTACTTTTAGGATAAAGACCAATTAGTAAAAAAGGAAGGAGACGCCAGTTCCGCACCATCGGCAGGAGCGAGGCTCAGACCGCCCTTTCCTCTCTGTGACCACGTCAGGCCTAGTGGGGTTATTCCCCAGCGGCAGGAGCTTTGCCCTGCTGTTACCTTCTCACTGAGACTTATGGAAGTCAGTGAGTTTTCCTGTGAGGAAGGAGCCTTGCTCAGACTGCCACCGTCACCACGGTGACTCTGTCAACTTGCGAGACCCCAGGCGGCTCCTGACACTCTAACAATTACCAACTAAACACCAGGCTCATGGCCCCATGTAAGGTGCTGGGAGCCGGGCAGTAAGTAAGAATTTGCCCAGCCCTCAAGCACCAGGGGAGGAAGTCTGGAGGGATATGAGAGCCTAAGGAGGTGGTCCCAGAGAACTCTGAGACTCCTGGAGGCGACGGGTTAATGCTGACAGAGGTGGGGCAGATGGCAGGGACAGTGCGGAAGGGGAGCAGACGTTTGTACTAGCCCTGACGGATGAATAGGATTCAGAGCAGACGGCTGGTTGGGTTGAGGGCAATTCCAGGCTGTTGAGCAACCGTCAGTTGGCAGTCAACAACAGGCAATCATGTGCTGTGCAGAAGAGGACTCTTGGTAAGGATCACGTCAGAGAGGTGAACCAAAAGTGAAATAAAATCCCACGATCTCCAGGGAAATTTCTGAGTGGGAGACATGTGTCAGTATATGATTTCCATGGCAATTAGAAGTGAAACCCCTGAGAGCATTGTTCACGTTTTTCAGTCAAGATTTGTACCGGAGGCTATAGGAAACCAGGGTGTTGAGAATATATGGGGAAGAAGAAGCAGAAGCTCGAAGATGAATTTGACTCCTCTCCCAAGCAGTTCTCCCAGGTTGTCTCTCAGGCGTCTGCCTCTCTGTTGCCTTCGCCATCCTATGTTCTGGTCCTTGGTACCTCACAGCCTCACTGACCATTTCAATGGCCAACAGTGTTCTCCTGCTTTGTATCCTCAAGTCTCTCAGAACGTGAACGTTTGTGAAACAGTTAGATACTGCCAGGCTCCGTGGTATGCGCTCAACCCAAGCTCCCTCAGCACTGCTCTGGGATGCACCGTTTTCCTGCTCACTTCCCACTGCCTGTTGATGAGAGCTCAGATTCCACAGCTGCTCACTGAGAGCCACTGGTTCTCCTCTCCAGCCATGCTTTCCTTGTACCTTCCAGCCTTGGGTCTTTGACTGAGGTATTTCTTTCCCCTTGATTGCTTCTGTTTTGCCGAACTCTGTCTTTCAAGGCACAGCTCAAAGGCAGCGTCATCATGAACCCTTCCTGATTCCAGAAATAGGAAGTGGTATCTTCTACTGAACTTCTGTAGGACGTATAGTGGTTTCAACCGCTCATGTAATGTTTTCCACAATGGACTGGCATAGTGCTTATTTGTATATACGTCAGGGATCCAGCTACATCTGTTTATGGGCCATGAGAAGCCTATTTACAGTGACGGAGTAAGGAGTCTTCTGGAAAAGTCTTCTCCTCAGAGCGACTGAGGAGTCTTCCACGAAAGATTAATCCTCAGAGGAGTCAGGCCTTGGTGGGGAGGGAACATGGTGCCTATGATTCACATGTCTCCTTTGCTAGAGCTCAAGTTCCTTCAGGACAGACAGCATGAATGATTCACCTATTGAAGTATGTGGTATCCAGCATAGTGTTTGACAACAAGTGGATATTTAGTAAGTATTCGTGAGATAAGAGTATCGACTATCCTCTCCTTAGAGCAAATATGACTGTCAGACTTTATTGCTGAAAATATTAAGCTATTCCCCAAAGATTTTTCTTTTCATATGTGTGGACCTCTAGTGTGTGGTTAGTGTAAGAGGTTCACAAATGCATATCACATCAAGAATTTTCCATAGACTGAATAAATAAGATGCCTTGTACCAACATGTCATGCTATGTTTGAAATACACAAAGATACATTGTGGTTAATTTTAAAAATCCACAGATTTCTTTAAAACCTTACAGGAATCCAGATATCTTTTGCCATTACATATACCATTAGAGAATAAAAGCAGGTTCTACCTGCTTCTACCATGTAAGGTCTGTCCCTTTTAAAAAAGCAAAGATAGGGGCGCCTGAGTGGCTCAGTTGTTAGGTGTCTGGCTTTGGCTCAGGTCATGATCCCAGAGTCCTGGGATCGAGCCCCACATCAAGCTCCCTGCTCAGAGGGAAGCCTGCTTCTCCCTCTCTCACTCCCCCTGCTTGTGTTCCCTCTCTAGCTGTGTTTCTCTCTGTCAAATAAATAAATAAAATCTTTTAAAAAATTTAAAAATATAGAAACAAACAAATAAATAAATAATAACAAAGACAGTGTGCCTGGGTGGTTCAGGTGGGTTAAGCAACCAACTTTTGATTTCAGCTCAAGTCATGATCTCAGGGTCCTGGGAATGAGCCCAGCATCGGGCTCTGCGCTTAGCATTTGGCTCTTGTCTCTCTCCTTCTGTTCTTCCTCTCATGGGCGCTCATTCTCTCTCTCTCAAATAAATAAATCAAATATTAAAGAAACAAAGTACACACATTTAAAAAAGGTGCAACCTGTGAAGCGTCTGGTATGCAGCACAGGAGTGTAACAATAGCCATGGTTGGGCGGTCCTCTAGCTGCAGGGGCGGCGCCATATCCCAGGTAACACTGAGTCTCAATCTACACTGTAGGGGCTTTTTTGTAGTTTGCTTATTGCTTTGTTCATTGTCCACAGTAGCCCTCAAGGATTGATAAGAGAGCCATTGAATTTCTCAAAATGGACAGGGGAGAAATATATTGTGAAATATAGCGGGAAGAGACAGAAATCAAACAAGAAAAGAAATACACAGTATAATTTCAGGGAAAAAAAATTAGAAAAGAACATAAAAGCTCTGGGGAACACACTGAACAGTTCTATCAAGCACATAATTGGAATCCCAAAAGGAAAGGAAGAGAAAATAAGACTCTGAGGAGAGTCCAAGCAGGACCAGGGGACAGGAGGTGATGGGGAAGTGAGTGGGTATCTTAGCTGGGATGGTGACAGGGGCCGAGAAGGGAATGGCCAGAAGAAGTCAGCCAGGACAAGTTAGGAGGGAAAAGCATTTCAGAGAGAAAAAGCACCTGTAAAAGCCGTAATAGAGAAAGAAGCTAGGTGTGCCTGACAGGCCCCAGAAGTGCAGTGTGGCTGGAACATGATACATAAGAATGAGATGAGAATGTGTTACGGCTGAAGGACAGGCAGGCAGGGCTTTCTGGCTTATAAGTGGTTGGAAGAATAGGACTCACCAGTCATGATTTTTGCTTCCCCACATTTCCCAGTCTCTTCGATAAACAGCGCAAAGTGGATTATTAAGTGGGTCCACGTGACTACCTTTAGTCAGTGGACTCTGGGCAGGAGTGATTTGTATCCTTTCTGGGACACAGCATCAAAATGCCAGCACCAGAATGTCAAACTGTTTCTTTCTCCAGGCAACAGAGCCAGAAGGTCAAAGACTGAATCACTGAGTCGCAACATGATGATGGTTGCCCTCATGAGTCATGCAGACTCTAAGTGGACTTTAAGAAAGAAATAAACCTTTGTGCTATTAAGTCATAATAAACTGATCCTAATATCACATGGTAAGAAGTTTGGATTTTATTCTAAGTATAATTGGAAGCCATTTGAAATTTTGAGCAAAGTGATGAGATCATATACATGTTTAAATGGCCACTTTGTTGTGTATACAATAGATTACAGGGAAGAGAAGAGGAGAAATCAGGGGGGACCAGTTCTAAGTCTATTGAAGTTAATCTAGGTATGAAAAAAATGGTAGCTTGAAATTAGTGGTGGCAGTAAAAGTGGTGAGTTGAATTCAGGATACATTTTGAAGATGGAACTAAGACGGATGGAAAGAAGGCCAAGGTTTTGGGCCTGGGGAACTGAATAGAAAGAAGACCAAGTAGGAGGTAAGGGGGATGGGGCGGTACTCAAGAGTTATAAAGATGTTTGGCTTAATGATCTCTTCCAAAGAATAGGGGGGAAGAGAGACTATTTCCTAATTCCTTTTAGAAAGTCAGCATAACCCTGATATCAAATCTGACAATGATATTACAAAATACATAGATGTAAAATTCCTAAAAAAAAAAAATACTTGCAAACTAAGTTCAGAAATAGGCAAAGAGGAAAATATAATGTAACACAACTGGGTTGGCTCCAGGATACAAGGTTATTTTAATAGTCACATATCTATTAATGTAATTCATTAACAGAAGAAGGGAGAAAAATAATCTCAGTAAGTGCAGAAAATCATTTAATGCAATTCAATACTCACCCATGATTTAAAAAAAAAAAGAAACTCTCAGCAAATTAGGAATAGAACTTCTTTAATATGATAGGTAGGGTATTATAAAAACCTAATAAGGCACATCATACTTGATGATAAAATATTGAAAACATTTTCCTTAAGGTCAGATATAAGAGAAGGATGTCTTCTTTATCCCTTCCATTCATCCCTGTACTAGAGGGCCTACCCAGCACAACAAGGTATCAAAAGAAAAAAGAGAAGAAAGAGGAGGAAGGGGAATGTATAGGTTAGGAAAGAAGAAATAAAACCATCATTATTTACAGATGATATATTTAATCTATGGAAAATCCTGAAGACTCTATGGATTAATGCTTAGAATTTGTAAGTTATGTAAACATTTGATTTATGACAAAGGGGACACTGGACACTAGTGGGGATAGGACAATTATTTCAGTAAATAGTGCTCAGTGGGGAGTCTGCTTGAGATTCTTTCCCTCTACCCCTCTTTCCACTCATGTTCTCTCTAATAAATCAATAAATAAAACTCAATAAAAAGAACATGTACATCAAAAGACATGATTTAAAAAAAAAGATTCACAAAGTAGGAGAATATATTTGAATAAATATAAGCAATGAAGGACTTTTAACTTGAATATTTAAAGAATTCTTTATTTTTTTTAAAGATTTTATTTATTTATTTTGACAGAGAGATCACAAGTAGGCAGAGAGGCAGGCAGAGAGAGAGGAGGAAGCAGGCTCCCGGCTGAGCAGAGATCCTGATGTGGGCCTCGATCCCAGGGCCTTGAGATCATGACCTGAGCTGAAAGCAGAGGCTTTAACCCACTGAGGCACCCAGGTGCCTAAAGTTTTTTGTTTGTTTTTTTTTTTTTTTTGATGACAAGGTCAACAATTGGGAGGATGTGAAACATCTAGAACTCTCACATACTCCTGGTGGCAATATTAATTGGCACTATCTCTTAGGGAACTGTTTGGCAGTCTTACTGCAGCTGGACATGCATGTACCCAACGCTTGAGTAATTTCACAACCCAAATGCCCATCAGCAGTAGAATGGGAAAATAAATTATGGTATATTCCTGCAACAAATAATTGCAACATCAATTCTGTAAACAACAACACAATGAACAAACTATTGGGAGAGAGAAAGAGAGAGACGCCCAAGGACTCCCAGCTGTCTGAGTGTCCCAGACTAGGCCCCCAACATGAGTGAAGAAGTCTCAGAGATGACTCTAGCCCGAGCCACTATCTGAGCATGACAGCGCAGCGGGATTCCATCAAGACCCATGTGCATGAGCAAAATAAACTATCTTAAGTCACTGTTTCGGGCACAAATGTTACACACCAATGGGTAATCGGAATACATGTTGAAGTATTTAGGGAAAAACTAAAATAGAATGTGTTAAATTGACCAACCCACTTTAAAATGTTTAAGGAAATTTCATTAACTGGGTTTGTTGAAGTTCCCCTAAAAACTATTGTTTAATGCTAGGGTCCTAAAAAGAGCAAGAGATTTGTAAGTTGAACTTAAAAGCTTAAGGGAAAACTAGGTTTTAAAGTTTCTACTTCGATAATTGAATCTAACCAGAAAAAAACCCCAAACAAACAAACAAGAAAACCGTGAAAACTTCTGGGCTAGTTGGCTTCAGAGACCCTTCCAGACAGTTCAAAGAAACATCAGGGAAAATAAATGGAGTGATTTACTGAGGGCTCACAAGGTGTCACGCCATGTCTGAGGTGCGTTACCGAAGTCATCTCATTCGATGCTCTCAACAACCGTGGGAGATGTGTTTTCTAAGTCCCAACTTTGCAGGCGAGGCTCAGAGAGCCTGAGGAACTTGCCCAAGACTCTGCAGTTAGTGAAGGCTGGAATCGGTGCTTTTGCACTTCTAGGTGGCTTCTCCTGGAAGGAAGGCCGCTGAGGGCAAATTTCTGCAAGTTGTTGCAGTGCCGGCCTCTCCCGGCATCTCCTGGCTCTGTCCTGACCTGGCCCAGGAGCCCACCGGCGGCTAAGACGGGGTGTGCACTCAGGTGAGCTTCCTGTGAACATTTGTGCGGCCAGAGAAAAAGATAGCCGGTGGATCCTAAAGTTCAGGTGTGTGCGTTGGAGCCAAAGGGGCCTGTCCCCTAGACATGACTTGAGAGTAACTGTGGAGAGGAGTTCTAGAAGCTGTGGAAAGAAAAAGAGGAAGGATTTCAGCACTGTGGCTCCAGCTAGCTGGCCTCACTTCCCAGTTCTTTCCCGTTTTATCTTCTGCTAATCCCCACTGATGTAGCTGTACCGAAGGCCTGACACGGTAGGAGCAGTTGTAGCCTTGAGTCACTTCATTCCAGAGCATGAGGACGAACCCGCTCTGAAGTTATTTAGCCTAACCTCTCGTTTTTTAGTGCAAGAGACCAAGAGATCAACTCCTGGTGCTTCCTACGAAGAATCTGTAGAGCTCTATTTCCTACCTGGCACTACCGAATGGGTCCAAAATACCTGTATGGCAAAATGGGATGAGTTTAATAAGGTCTGTGTCTTTTATTTTCACGAAGAGGGGTAGATGAATGAGGCCCATACAACATAATCGGGAGAACAGCAGAGCGGGCGGGGTGGGGGTTAGGCACCGCAAGCCAGGGGCTGGCAGGGAGCCGCTGCCTCTCGCTGGGCCCACCACACTTGGGGCCTCGGCAAGGGGAGGGGTGCTATGTGCAGAGGCGCCGGGGCAGCTCCTGCCATGTCACGGTCAAGGGCACAAGTGTCTGCTCCAGGGGTCTTTCCAGAGGTTTCTGTGAGAAAAGTGCTATTTAACAAAACTGAGAGCTACACCAGCACCTTCGAGCCACAGAGAGAGACTGCATGCGACGCGTAGTGTGAAGAGAGTGGGAATAGTGGGATGGGTGGGATAGTCTCTCCCTGAGCCAAGGAAGGAAAGGAGGTGAGGGTCTGGCCAGTGGAGTGTGTATTTTCTCTGGGTCTCCACATTTTTGCTGACCCTCCCTGGAGAGCCAGACTGGAGGAAATGAGAGGATAAAGCGTGTGCCTCTGACAGAGAGAGAGGGAGATTGTGAGACAGCTCCACACACAATAGGATCATGAAATACCTTACCCATTTATCCAGCATTTTACGAATTACAAGCCCCCTTTGAGTATACATTATCTCAATTACTCCTCACAGCAAGCTGCTAAGGTCGACAGAGGCTACCTGTCCACCTATTAGCAGGTATGATTACCTGTGAGCCTATTCATTCTGTTCCGCAGATGAGCGACTGCTCTTAGCGTGGCTAAGTGACAGAACCAGAGTCTGATCTTAGAATCACAGAATCATAGTATCACAGAGTTAGAAGGCACCTTACCGGCAATAAGCCAAGACATCCTTCTCTCAGAGCCTGAATCACCTTGTAAGATCTCTGAGATTCCTCTTCTTCCTGCTTGGCCTCTTCCAGGGGTGTGAAACTCACAATTTTATGAGGTAACCCATTATTAACACTGAGCAAAGCCCTTCAACTCTTACCTCATTTCTGCCCTCAAGAACTACACCACATGAAGGTAGATTCTGATTCCCCCCCCCCTTTTTCCTTGAACTGTGGGGCTATGGTTCTTGCTCATCTCCTCCAGCTTAAATACCTTCAGCTCTTTCTGCTGTTACTCATGATGATTCACGATGTAGTTACTTGGCAGAGTGCCTGAAATACACAGTAGCTACTCAGATGTTTGTTGAATTGGTTCTCTGGCCCTTCGTACTACTGTCCTGGTCCCGTGCTCCTTCCCTGACCACAATTAGCCTTGCTGTAATCTGTTTCTCATTTGCTTGCTTATTTATTTCAATAATAGGGAGAAAGGCAGCAACATATGGTTTCTACTTTCAAATCACAGTTTTCAGAATAACTTGAAAACATAATAAAAACTGGCCAAAATTCAAACAGCTTCCAATTAATTTATGCTACCAGACTCGTGACCTGACTTCATTGCTCACTCCAGAGTTGCATTCACTAAGCATCTCCTGTAAGAAAGAAACCAAATGGAACATTCCGGAGAGTGTCGTGAAGGCCGGGTTAATGTGAGGTCTGACTGGAAGATCCTGCATGAATGCTTTATGATGCAGGGCTGCTTCGCCCATTCAAAGAAGCAACATTCAATTCTGGGCACCACGAGACTAAAAGCTGAGCTGTCTTCTCAAGAGACGTCTAATGGAAGGCCGGACTATTTTTAGCTGGTCCTGGTGTGAGGGACAAGCCCTGTGTCAATGTGATGAAGCTGTGTCATTCTCAATGAGGCCCAACTCAGCCAGCTTCCTGCTTCTTATGTAAGTGCTGTGCCAGGATGAACAACACTGAGCTTACAGTGCTGGTCCCTGAAGGGCCCGGGCACAGAGGGTGAGTTGTGTCCTGCACTATCAAGGACACAACAGTAAATTGCCACTTATCACAAGGGACTATGCTTGCTCATTAAAAGAACAGCCCTAGAAGGAGTCTGATGGCAAATTAAGTCAAGCCAAGCACCCCAAAACACAATTCCAGGAAAGGGTCCCATGGATCACAGACTAAAAAGAAAGCCATCCGAAATTTGTCCAATTTGACCAGGTTTTCAAGTTGTTCTCGAAACTCTATGGTTTGGAAGTAAATAATGTGTTTTTTTCCTTTCTATTACCTAAAGAAACAAACACTGAAAAACCTACTCTCTTTACAATGCCAATACCGATAGTAGAAAGGGGGTTATAGGAGGAGTGTTCTCCTCTTGAGGCTCAGGAAAAGCTGGATTTGCAAAACAGTATTTCATAAGACAGTCTTAAGGGTGGAGGGGCTTGGAGACTGAGTGGAGACCTCCTTTCACTTAAAACATCTGCACTTGTCATCACATGGTAGGGGGTAGGCTCTTCGCAGGTGCAGCATGGAAGGGACTTCTAATCGAGCAGGACCCACCATTCAGCAGGAGGATAGCCCCGAGTCAGAAGAGAAATTATAGTGAAATATGGCAGAGAGTTCTTGCTGAAAGACACTCTGGTGTCCTGGGGCCTGTGTCCATTATATGGCTGACTATTTCTCTTTTCCTCTTCTGAACAACTCATTCATTGTCTTCTTATATAAATCCACGAAGACCTTTGGGGTCCAGCTGGTCCAACACTCAAACGCAGAAAGTGAGGTTTGGTGAGGTTGTGTGGTTTGTAAAAAGTAGCAGGCTCGGATACAGGCTCAGACCCAGAAGCCAGGCAGGACAGCAGGTGACCAGTCTGGCTCTCTTTCTGTTTATCATGCTGCCTCCTAATGTCTGGGAAAACTCATGCAGGCAATGTGTGGTCACCTACAGCTGGGAATGTTCACACCTTCACTTGAATGGTTTTATCTACAGGCAGAGGGAGAGGTACTGATCTTGGAAGAGCATGGATTAAAGATGAAGATGGGGATACAGGATAATTTAGGAGAAAGAAAAGGCAAGAAAGTGGGAAGAAAAAGAGGAAAAGAAGGTAATAAAGAAATACATGAATGATAAAATGGGGGAAATGTAAGGGACAAATATGGAGAGGAGAAATTACAAAAGAAGAAGGAGAAGAGGAAGAAGAAAAAGAACAAAAAGAAGAAGGAGGAGAAGAAGGAGAAAAGGATTTTTTTCTTCTTCTGGGCAGCAAATGGAGGCAACCAAGGATTAAGCAGAAGTGAGAAAGAGGAAAGAAAGAAGAGCAAATAGAACCAGGAAAGGAGAAGAAACCAGGAAAAACTCAAGAACACCAAGAGGTATCAGGAGTGAGAAGTGTGTACAGATGGGTAAGTGTGTTGGACAAAGAGAGGGATCCACAGGACGGGACTCATGTGCATGGATCGGGGTGGACAAGTAGGACTGCGAGGATCAGCACAGTGGATAAGCAGGATGGTGAAGGTCAGTGCAAGTGGAGGAAGTCAATGAGAGATCTTGGATCCTGGGTAGATCCAGCGAATCTAGGAACACTGGTGCTACAGGAGAATACAAATTCTACATCCATAAAGGCAGAATATACAAACATTCACTCATTCACCTTGTGTACCCTGGCAACCTTCCTTCCTGGGCTAGTTTCTTGAAAAATTTGTCAGTGCTTCCCGAAGGATGACGGGTCTCTTAGACCCCTGCATCTCTCTCTCTCTCTCTCTCTCTCTCTCTCACACACACACACACACACACACACACACACACACACACACACACAAATGCCTTCCTAACTGGCAACAGTGGGATTTTCCTCAGGAAAAGCCAGGCCTCCACCATGGCTAGGTGGAGTCCCAGAGGAAAATGTCACAGCATTGTGAGAGCAACCAGGGGGACTATAAAGCCATTTCCCAGAACTACTCAGTATAGCCTTTGTTATACACTCTCCTGAGCTGTGAGGGAAATCCTGCCCTTCCTGTTAGGTCCTCCCACATTTGTGCCCATCCACCTCACACAGATTGGGGAAAAGCCAGGCTGCTGTATACGCATATGATCATAGTAACAGTACCCACATGATCAGTCATCTGCCTGAATAAGTGAGGTACTCTCCACCAGGCAGGAGGAGAGCAAGGGGGGACAGTCTCGTCCTTACGTTATCAGCCTCTATCACAAGCCTCTTTGAAACTTGTGATTTTCAGAGCTAGCTGCCAGTCCAAGCAGTGACTGCTTCCCGAGCTGCCTCTATGCTAGGAAGAACTGATAAGAATTAGAACCATGTCAGCTTTTTTTCCCCATTTAAAACGCATGCCACAAATAAAATCCCCTTTAGCCGTAGCCCTCTGCGGCCTTCACTCTTAGCACAAACTTGCAATTTTGCAACCGTTTGCTTGCTTAAAATGTCAACGAGCCCACTTCCCAAATGCAATCACACTTAACAAAAAATGCGTTTAAAAAAACGGTCCCCTCGTGCCTTGCATGCATCTGGAGTGAGTGGCTCTAGCAAGGTAGGGTTGATGCCACTTTCTGGGAGTCCTGTGAGAGGACAGGCTCCATGGAAGAGTTTTTGGGCCCTTAGAAGCCGAGTGGAGGCCAGCTGTTGGCAGAAAGGCGTGGCAGCTGCGGCCTTCTGAGTACTTACACAGGATCCTGAGCCCGGGGGCCGTGCCCGTGTCAGTTCTCCCTCACCTCAGGTACTCCCCATCACTCCTATAATCCATGAACGATTCTGATCCCGACACCTCCTCAAAATCCTCCAGCACCAGACTGGTGGAATCCTCACCCAGGGCACCGCTGTCAGGCCGGGACATCCTGGCCCCGGAAGGAGGTGCAGGAGGGCCAGTGGCCATTGGAAGAGGAGAGCAAGGGGGAGTTTGCTGGGCAGGTGTGGGCATGGCTGGTTCACGGGCTTCCTCATCATCCTTCTCCAACTCTGGCCCGGTATCAGAGGCCGCAGGACCCAGGACGTGGTAGAGGCTGGGGAGACGGATGTCGAAGCGCAGCCCAAACTTGGCAAAGAGCTTGTCGTTGAGAGCGTAGAGCTTCTCTGAGATGTCATAGCCCAGCAGGGCCGAGAAGAGGTGGGAAATGTATCGCTCTTTGGTCAAAAGAAGGTGGAGGCTTTTCCGGGGCCAGGAAATGTAGCTACATGGGGTCTCGGCAGTCAGAGTGACCTGAGAGAGGTCCAGAGAAGAGAGTGAAGGTTTACATTAGACTATATGTCCATGCTAAGCACAGAGAAACATACAGTGACTCAACAAATGGCTGTACTTTTTGTTGAAGAAACTGTGAGGGCACCTGCCCTGGCCTTGCCTAGAGGAGGTCTGGTGAATGACTTTTACTGTGTGCACTGATATGGAGGGGGTCCTGTCAGGAGCCCTGGGTCTAGCCATCCGCTCACTGGGAGCCTTGGAGCTCACCCCCTTGGAGCCTCAGCTTCCACGCCCCGTCTCCTCAGCTCTCCCATTCTGTGCTCCCACAGCTGATGCCATTAACAGCTAAAGGAGGTTCCTTTTTTTTTTTTTTTTTTTTAAGATTTTATTTAGTTGACAGAGAGGGAACACAAGCAAGGCGAGTGAGAAAGGGAGAAGCAGGCTTCTCGCAGAGCAGGGAGCCCGATGCAGGGCTTGATCTAGGGACTCCAAGATCATGACCTGAGCCAAAGGCAGATGCTTAACAACTGAGCCACCCAGGAGCCCATCAGCTAAAGGAGGTTCTGTGTCTGTTGGGATCTCATGAGAGAGACAAGGCCTCTTACTGCTCTGAAGATAGGCCGGCATGGTGATGACTGTTTTGAGAATAAAGAAGGATAAATATATTACAGGAGGGATTAAGGACGAGTTGGAATGCAATTCGTTTAGAGAAGAGCTTCTGATTAGGCATGCCAAGCTGCGTCAGTTGGCGGAATGCTGGCCTGGAATTCAGGCCCAGAAAGCTGCTCTTGACATGGCCATGACAAGGAATCAAAGAGATCTGATGGCTAAAGTCAGAGGAAGGGCATTAAGGGAGAGGAGAAGGTCGAGGGCACCCCACTCTCCATTTATGTAGCCACCGAGGGATTTCTGAGCACTCGCCCCGGGCCCACAACACAAAGCTAAACTACACTTGCAGGCTAGGCAATGTGCGTGGCATGAGCAGGTGCTTGATAAATCCTCGTTAAAACAATGACGAGTAGTATAGCTAGGGTTAAACTAGAGATGTGCCTGGATAGTAAAGGACTAGGGCGTAGAATCACACAATTTTTAAAAAAGATTTTATTTATTTGTCAGAGAGAGAGTGAGAGAGATAGAGAGAGAGCACAAGCAGGGGGAGCGGCAGACAGAGGGAGCAGACTCCCCATTGAGCAAGGAGCCCTATGCGGGACCTGATCTCAGGCCCCTGGGATCATGACCTGAGCCAAAGTCAGTTGCTTAACCAACTGTGCCACGAAGTCATCCCAAAATCACAATTTTTTTCTAATAGGATTGGCCACAATACTTTTTAAAAATTTTTAAAAGATTTTATTTATTTGAGAGAGAGAGAAAGCATGAGCGGAGGTGGGCAGAGGGAGAGAGAGAGAAGCAGGCTCCCCACTGAGCAGGGAGCCCAACATCAGCTCGACCCCAGGACCCCGGGATCATGACCTGAGGTGAAGTCAGACTGAGCCACTCAGGTGCCCCATGGCCACGGTACTTTAAAAATGAGAAGGCCAGCAGGGCTCATGATGATTTGTAAATGGAGAGAGTGGAGATGATGGTGGTGATAACAGCAGATAACATTTGTTAGATGACTGTGTGCCAGGCATTGTGTTCAATTCTTCATGTGGATTTTCTGACTAAAGGTAGGGCTGACTTCCCACCATCCTCTATTAGAGATCTTCTATAGTCCTTTTAATACTGCATTGTGTCCCAGAGCTCCCACGACCCTCCTCTCCTCTCCCCCACTTCTGTAGTACCCCTTGTCCACTTTTTTCACTCATTTCCTCCCCTCTGCTTTTCGCCCCCTAATCCCCAGCACTGAAGTCAGGCCCCGAAATTACCTCATCAAGGCTGGAATCTAGCTTCAAGTTCCAGCTTTACCCCTTGACCAGCTGTGTGGCATCGGGCAAATTACGAGTCTCTCTGAGCACGCTGCCTCATGGGAAAAAATGCTGAAAGTAGTGCTCACAACCTTCCCATTCCTAACAGTTGAGCAAGGCGGTGTCGCTGTCTGCCAGGGCCCACACTGGAGGTGTCCTAACAATTCCCAAACAAGAAATCAGAGCCCAGGCCTGGATCAGGCATGCGTCAGAGCCACTCTGCACACGACCAGCGTCCTTGACACCAACACCAAGACCGCGGACATGCTTATGAACATGATCTTACTTCTTCCCTCTTAAAATAAATCAAAATCCTTTTCCTTTACCTTGTTGCTTTGGCTAACTACCACCTCACTAGTTTACTCCCCTTCCCAGCAGAATCCAGGAAGAGAGTAGCCTGTACTTGCTGTGGGCAGCTCCTCTCCTCTCACTGCCTCCGAAACCAGCAAGGCTTTGCCCCTTGCAGTCCACGCTCACTGCTCCTGGTAAGGCCACGGGCGACCTCTAAGGTTCGCTGTGACGTCAGTTTTCCTGGTCAACCCTGCTGATGCCCCCTCCTCTTCGAGGCACTTTCTCTACTTGGCCCACAGGGTGCCACGCTCTCCAGGGACAATCCCCTGGCTGCTCCTTTAAGGCTTCCTTTTGATCTCCAGCTCTGACTCACTAGAGTATCCTGGGGTTGGTCTGTTCGGAAATCCTTTCCCTCTCTAAACTCACCCACTCAGTGATCTCATCCAATCCAATGGCTTTAAATATCATCTGTATGCCAAAACTCGCAAATCTGTATTGTGGCTCAGACCTCATTACTTAATTCTAGACTCAATATTCAACTGCCTGTGCAGGATCTCCCCTGAAATGTCCCTAGATGACACAAATCTAACATACCCCAAAGTGAACTCCCTCTCTTCCCTCCTCACTGATTCTGCTGTAGGCTCCCTGGTTTCAGTTGATAGCAGCTCCATCTTTCCAGTTGCTCAGACCAAAAGCCTCAGAGTCTTCCTTGATCCTCTTTTCTCTCTTACACACTACACTCAATGTATTAGGAAATCCTTTGGGCTCTATTTAGAAAATTTATGCACTGGCCCTACGTGATGTGATTCCTCATTCCATCTTTGACTTCCTCTCCGGCTATTCTCTCCCCATCCTCTCTGTTCCAGGCCTCCTTTCTGC
Source organism: Spilogale gracilis (assembly GCA_004023965.1). Taxonomy (NCBI): domain Eukaryota; kingdom Metazoa; phylum Chordata; class Mammalia; order Carnivora; family Mephitidae; genus Spilogale; species Spilogale gracilis. The sequence goes on along the minus strand of PITA01003640.1, from coordinate 71,161 downwards.
ACCTCAAACATGCTTGTCCTTCCCACCACAGTACCTTTGCACTGGCTCCTCCCTCTGTCTAATTGCCCTCAGCTTCTCAAAGCTCATACTGTCACCCCTTGAGTCTTTGCTCAAATGTCACCTGCTCAACAAAAACTTCTATGACCACCTTTTTAAAAATTGCAACTAGACCTTCCATATGCCACTCTATTTTTTTTACTAGTCCTCATTTTCACATATTACATAATTATTCATTATGTCTATGGTTTATTTTTTATCTCTCGTACTAGAATGCAAATTGCATGAAGACTAGGGAACTTCTCTATGGTTCACTGATACAGCCCAAGCACCTTTAACAGTGCCTTCCTTGTATAATAAATGCTTAGTAAACATTACTGAAGTGAATGAATGAGTCAGGTAAAGATTGCAAATCTTACATGCTGCAAAACAACTGAATGTCACTTTCTCAGGTCCTGTATAAAATCCTTCCTCAAAGGTCTTCAGGAAGCCTATTTATTGCCTGGTTCCTATATATATATGCACATGTCTGTAATAAAATTTTGACATTTTTGCCTAATTCTCATCTCAGAGGCTGGTTAAATGGATTAAATAAAATAACGTGGAAAAAGGGCTTGGGTCTAGTAAGGCACAATGTATATTGGAGAAATGATGATGATTTCTGTGTGATACCTTCTCTGTTATGCTCTTGTGACTAACAAGAGGGTCCCAGTGCCAAATAGTCAACAAAGTCTTATTTAATTGGATTGCTGGGAGGTGTGACGGAACATTGATTCATCGGTAGCAAACACAATGGCAATGACAATTCAGTCACCATGTGTTGCCCTGTTGATCCACAAAGACTGTGATTGCAAAAGGCAAGGACAGGATGAACTATAACTTGACATTTGCAAAGAGGAAATGGGACTTTACACAGCCAATAGCGAATGTGCGGATCTCATTGCTCCCAAAGGAGGTGTGCACTAAAAATATAAATGGGAGGAATCTGACGGAAGCTACATTCCAGGCTGAGAGGCCATCTGGGGTTATAGCCTCTCCTTTCCAGCAGAGCTTAGGGGAGGACACCCGGCTTCTCCCCCACCTGTTCCTCGCTGTCAGTGTCAGCAACAGGCTGGTCTGGTGGCTCTGAACCTGACTCTGCCCTCCCGGAGGCCCTTAGAGGCCTGAAGGACTTCTCATAGAAGGTTGCTGGGCTGGTTGGAGAGGGTAGGGTGTGTGTGGTGGAAGGAGAACATGATCAGTGGAGGCCTGTGGCTGGTGGTCCAGCAGTGGGATGGGAATTGCCTCTCAGGGTCTGTCCGCACAGGGCAGGGGTCAGGCTGGGGCAGAAACAGGCCTAGCCAGGTGTCCCTGCCTGCAATGCATCTATTCTGGGATTAGCTCATACGCTAGCTTGAGGGACGCCCTGACAGAAGTGGTGAAAGTCATATGGAACCCAGTACTAGCAAACTATCAGGGTAGGGAAGTCCCTATAATAGGGTGTGTGTGTGTGTGTGTGTGTGTGTGTGTGTGTGTGTGTGTGTGTGTGTGTACTTCACTCTACTGGTGCCCCACTCATTTTAAAAAAGAACAGTAATAGCAGAGCCTGGCAACTTCACTTTGCCACTTTCTAGATGAAGACCTTGGGAAAACTGCTTGGTGTTTTGGAGCCTCGATGCCCTTATCTGTTAAATGGGATAATAATAATATCCACCCTGGAGGGTTGTTGTGAGAATCAATAAAGAAATATAGTATTTTGGGCCTGACACATACTAGCCATCCACTAAGTTAGAGCTACAAAGCAAGGAACTACGGTCTGAAGCATCGCCAGAGAAGAGAGCAGGGGCCAAGCAGCCAGGCCCCCAGCTTGGAGCACGTCCGTGCCTGCCTCGCAGAGTTCCCTGAGACAGCTGCCCACTGCCAAGCCAGTGCAGCAAACCTTTATTGAACATCTACTGTGTTCAGAGTACTGTCCTTTCGAGCCTGGGAATAGAGAAAAGAGGAAGGCCAGATTTCTAACTCAAACAGTTAAGGAAGGAAACCAAAAAACCAAATGGTTAGAGCAGAGAGCAATCTGTGCTCCAGGCAGCTAAGTAAAAGGACTAGAAAGGCACATAGACAGGAACACGAAGCTGTGGGGGTTAGAAGCCCATGAGGTCAATCTGGGCAAGCTTCAGAGGAAGTAAGATAACATGGCCTCATTTAGAGGGGGGAACTGCTTTTCGGAGAGAAGGTACAGTAGGGGAGAAGCACAGCTGTTGCAAAAACAGTGGGATGTGTTTAGGGAAGTGCTAGCCCTTCCGTTCCACACGGCTGGTAGGAGGGAAAAGTGTGAAGGAAGAAAGGGTGGGAGATGTGGCTAGGTGTCATTGAAGGTCTTAAGTTACTCTCTAAGGAGTGTGGGTTTTTATTTTGTGGTCACAGGGGTCTTCAGGAGTTTTAGGCATAGGAGTGACATGGCCTCTCAGGGGTTAGTACTTCCCGGCCCCCACCCCACCTATGGGCAGCTCAGGCCCTCTTTCCACAGAGGGAGAGCCTTCCCACCCCGAGCATCAAACTGGCAGTGGTTCAAAGAACAAATGTGAGTGGGGAAAGATGGAGGGGGCCATATTCCTGGGTCACAGTGGGATGGGATGGGGCGGTCTAGGTGCAGGTCCTGGTTACCTGGAACACCCCCTCCTCGGAGGGCTGCAGCGATTCCCACTCTGGAGAGTCCATGAACTGGTAAGGGAAGATGTAATGCAGAAACTGCCCATCCTGGCTCACACGAACCCTGGCAAAGGGAGAGAAGAGACCATGTGGGAAAAGGAAAGTGGCCACCAAAACCCTCTTCAGTTGAAATTATGTCTTTAAAACTGGAAAATGAAAAAAAAAACAAACTGGAAAATGGAGGGCGCCTGGGTGGCTAAGTTGGTTAAGCATCTGCCTTTGGCTCAGGTCATGATCCCAGAGTTCCAGGATCGAGCCCCACATCAAGTCCTGCATTGGGCTCCCTGCTCAGTGGGGAACCTGCTTCTCCCTCTCTCACTCTCCCTGCTTGTGTTCCCTCTCTAGCTATGCCTCTCTCTGTCAAATAAATAAATAAAATCTTTTTTTAAAAAAAGGAAAATGATTAGGATCTAATATGGGCTTTTTCCTCTTTCCCCTGGAAAACTCAGAGTTTCAGCTTCAACCTCTCTCTATACCAGGAAAGGAGGTGTCTCTATCAAACATGGGGGACAGATAAAGAGATCTCTGAGGCACACTCTGTCCATGGGGAAGGAGCTATTGTTCTATTTTTTTTTTTCTGGAGCTTTACTGGCTAAGTACATGTGCATGGAGGACCTCCTGGGTGCCTGAAGGTCTGGAAAAGCAGGGATGGGTATGCTCTGATCCTTGCTTTTAAGGAGTTCATGATTTAGTGGAAATCACAGACATGTCCATAACTGGCTGTAAGTCGGTGTGTGCTCTTGTGGAACCGGAGAATAGGGGAGGGAGAGAGATGCGTTCTCTTCAAGTGGCAGGCTTCTCAAAGATGACATTTGAGCTGACTTTTGAAGAACAAAGAGGATGCTGAGAAGCCGATGAGGATGTGGATAGATGGTGGTGTGGTAGTCCGTTTTCCCCTATCTGCTCTTTCCTTTGTGCCACAGTGCTAGAGTTTTAGCGGGGCTTGCGGCTGCTCAGCTAGACCGTATTTCCCTACCTCCCCTGCAGCTGGTAGGGCCATGTGATCAGGTTCTGGCCAAATGGGGTATTCGTGCTCCAAACCTTGCTCCTCACGAATGCCTGCATATAGTCATACATACAAATAACCAAAGATAATCACCAATTAATAAGCTATTGCCTGTTTTCTGACAACCTAAAGTTGAAAGACAGAAGTGGATGTCGCTCTCACACCGAACCATGGATGTGGTGTCAGCCCATAGTCTCTGATGGCAGAAACACAGGTGCTCCTACAAGACCAGGTAATACAGAGACAGCCAGGCAGAATTTCCCTGAGTAATAAAAGGATACAAGAGAAAATGAAATGCCATGCTCTCCTACCTCAGGGTCTCGACATGATCTATCCCCTCTAGCTGGACCTCTTCTCAATCTCCACCTTCTCCTCAGGTCTCAGCCTAATCATTCCTTCTTCCAGGAAGTTTTGTTGAGCTCCCCAGAAAAGTCAGCTCCACCAGGTTAAATGCCCGAGTGCACTTAACCTTTCTCCTTGGAGATATCATGCGATTCACCACTATGCCAGACATTATTGATTTTCTTGATAGACAGTAAGAACAATATTTTTCATATTTTAACAGCAGATCCTTAGTCTCTAGTGTTTTTAATAAATATTTTTGGAAGGGGAAAAGTAAGAAAGGAAAGTAGGAATGGAGGGGAAAAGGAGAGACGAAAGGAACAATTGAACAGATTGTGTGAACTCACTTGTGTCACCATAAAAGGGGACCAACATCTCAAGGAAAAGCTTCCCGAATACGGGAAGAGAGACAGCAGGCAAGAGCAAGGCTGTTGCTGAATACACAAGATCCTCTTACCCGCTCCTCAAGCAAGGGATCTGACCACTCCAGCAAACTACAGGAGTGACATCATTCCAAGTGTAACATCTAATGAGCCTGCATGGCTCCCTAAAGCCGTTTAAATCCGTGCACATGCCCTCTATCGTTTAAGCCTCTTCTCCTTCTCTATCCCCTGGAGGAAGGGTAGATCCTCCCACCTGAATAGGTTAGACAGTTAGTTGCCTGTCCAGGAGGCTCCGCGTGAGAGAATTCTGCAGGAGACAAACTCACCAACCGTAAGCCCAGCTTAACAAGGTGATAAACTTCGGGGAAGTCACTTGGCTTTTCTGAATCTTAAAAGGGACTGCCCGCATACATTAAAAAAGAAAGGGCATCTGAGCTTTCAGCAAAGGGCTCCAGATGAGAACCTGCACGTGATACGGGGGAGGTCTGCACCAGAAACCCCTACTTCCTGGCACAGAGTTCTCATTCATGGCTTTGAGATGTTGGCTACCTCAGCTGAAACCAGCCCGAGGTACAATGATTCTCCTTGACAACTGGAGCCTGCTCACAGACAGGAAGCCTCTTCTCCCAGCTCCAGCTTAGCAAAGTTGAGACAGGACGACATTGAAAGATAACAAGACTCTTAATCCAAAGCTTGAAAAGCAAGAAAAAAACTCTAATTTCTGACTCTGGTTTTTGATGTCAAGTACACTAGGAAAAGCCACACTGAGGGGGCAAGCCCAGCTCCTCTCATCACAGGGAAGAGGTCTTCCACAAATCCATAGGTAAATTCATCATATTAAAAATAGATTAAAATATCATATAATAACTGTACGTCACACCAGTGCCACGAGCTTTTCTCTCACTTGTCTCAGCTCCTTTGAACGGAGGAGTTACGGGCCGGCAAATAACATCCTGGATTTCCTGAATGAGAACAGTTCTTAAAGTGTCTTTATTTTGTTTTATTTTTAAAGATTTTTATTTATCTGTTTGTCAGAGAGAGTGAGAGCCCAAGCAGGGGGAGTGGCAGGCAGAGGCAGAGGGAGAAGCAGGCTCCCCATGGAACAAGGAACCCAATGGGCGACTCGATCCCGGCACCCTGGGCTCATGACCTGAGCCTTCACTGACTGAGCCACCTGGGCATCCGAAATTGTTTTTATTTTAAGCATGTAACTGTAGGTGGCAAACATTTTGGCAACAGTCATACATGTTCTATTTATATATGTATTTGTTTACAAATAATTCCATTTGCTTACACTTCACTTTATTCATAAATGAAATGAAATGTCTCCTCACAAAAATCTCATAGATCATTCAATCCAGGACTCTGAGCCCAAACAAAATGACATTGATACCTGACACTTCTGATTCTACACAGTAATATACAAATGTGCATTATTACTACCAGGAGTCATTGTAGTACCATCGTCATCCTAACTCTTGTCCATGACCCCCCGCCCCCATCCCCATCCCATAGTTGGCAGTCTTATCTGGTTTCTTCCCACCCCCCTCTTGGAATTGGAGCCTTCTGATAAGATTACTACCTTATCTTTTCTATTACCTTCCCCCGGTCTCAAAAAAGCTGGGAAGGAAACCAAGAACAAAGCTTTTGAAATACTTTGCTTGCTTTTCACCAAGGTAGCCCAAGTGTGCCAGGTTACACAGTTTACTGTTTGAAGCTCAGCCTCACATGTAAGTCCCACTAGGGCAGTATTTCAAATATTCCACAACCACCTCCCAAAGGTACAGCATAGAGCCCCATGGTATTTGTTCAGAAGATGTCAGCCAATGGCCAACGCTCATGTGTAGACTGGCGGACCATACACCAACCATGACTAAGACCATTTCTGCTAAACGCTCATGTGTAGACTGGCGGAGCATACACCAACCATGACTAAGACCATTTATGCTAATTTATGTTGTCACCCATTCTAAAAGGAATCCTCAATGAGACATGTATGGGCATCATTACTCCTCCTTCACTGTGTGGTCTTTTTGGTACTTGATCACTGGTCTGTAAGAATCTCAATAGAACAAACGGGAATGGAAAAGAGGACAAGGACTATTCCCTCTCCCCACCTGGCTGTATACCATATGGCTTCCCCCCAGAGTCTATAGAGGATATCCTCAACATAGATGGGGCTGTTCCCTTGATGTCCTCACTGTTCCCTGCACAGAGTCGGCACTTAGGCAATACTGAATACATCTGGAAGGAACAAATCAACCTGACTGAAATGTCCATTTTTTCAAAGCTTACAGAGATATTGTAGCAACTTAAGCACGACCCACTGGTGTGTGTAATGTGTGTGTGTGTGGTCATTTATTTTAGACTCAAGCTCAAGAAATACGCAGCCGACACCTCCCAGTACCAAGTGCACACGCTGTCCTTCCTACCAACCGAGAAGCTATCTCATGGTCTTGCTTCCTCTTGGAAAATGCTAAGAAAGAGGAACCAAATCCACGCTTGAAAAAAAAAATCTGTTTTTGTTTGTTTGACTTGCCACATCCTTCCCTCAATGGAAGGGGCCTCCGAATGGAAAGGGACACACTAGGAAACGAGAAGCATGGGCCGAGGGAGGAAATGCCGAGCCGAGCCGAGGAGCTTACCGGCCAGAGAGTAGCAGGGACAGGCGGTTGATGGGGGTCTCGCCCTCCACAGCGTAGGTCTGCTCGGTGGCCAGAGCCAAGACCTGCTCCTCACAGCAGTGAACAATCTCCTTGTACACCTGCAGAGGAACCTGCAGGGGCAGACACAGCGTCCTGTAGAGCACCTGGAACTCCTGGGGGAGGGCGCTCCTGCGCAGGCGGTGGGTCAGGTGGGCCAGCTGGAGCAGGCAGGCCATTGCCAGCAGGAGGCTCCAGAGGATGAGGTCCAGGCCACAGGCATCAAACCAGCCCCACATCACGCAGCACACATAGCCCGTGCCCAGGAAGCCGAAGAGGTAGAAGCGTCCGTGCACCCCACTGCCCCCCATGAAGCCCAGGAGCAAGAAGCAGTTGGCCAGATGGTAGATGGCCCCCTCCAGACCCCGCTTCCAGCCCGCGCACACGGGGCCCTGCCAGAGAAGCTGGCTCGTGGCGTTGCCGTTGGCACTCATCTTCAGGGTGTCCCAAAGCCTTGCCGGGCTCTGGGACTGTCCCCACACAGGAAATTCAAAAACTGGATTAGTCTGTCCTCTCAGGAGTCTTCTCAGGTCCGGCTTCTCGCCACCAAGCCTGCCTTTCCTGAGAGGAATGCTTCCAGTAGCTTTGGGAATAAATGGCAGAGCATACTACACTTCATGGAGGATTTTTAGACTTGTTTTCCCCTCTGCCTTTCCTTCAGCAAGGCCCTGGCCCTCTCCGCAGAGCTCTGGCAAGCTTCCTCGGCTCCAGGTTTCTTAGGACCGTCTTCACATTTGGCTCTCAGCAGAAAACCTAAAGTATCCCGAGGCAGAGCTAGGACTCGGGAGCTGACAACTTGAGCCTTGAGGGATAAAGTGGCCACATCCTGCTCTCAGTTGTCCCCAACCAGAATGAGGAGAGCCCAGCACGGGAGGCACACTTGTGTTCCATTTGGAATGCGTCTCTCTTGGCACCGGAAGAAAGGGTGACCCCAGATGGATACCATGTTTGGAATTGGAATCCAAGAGGTACTGGCAGTGAGGAAAAACAGGCAAGGCACTCAGGCAGGCTGGCAGAGCACTTAACATATCTCCCCAGAGGACAGGACCTCAGAGCCAGGGAGGCAGCCAGGGGAGAACAAAGGAAAAGTGAGCACAGAATTCACCACGACGACGTAGGTCTCAGGCAGGATACCATTCAGAGCGCCTGTGGGGAGGGCTAGGGGCTCTCCTGAGGTAGGAGAACATATCAAAGTAGGAAAGTAGGGGACTATTATAAGAAAAAATCCTAACAGTGAAAATTGGAAAACCCCTCAGAGGCCTTTATCAGATCACATTATAAACATCACTAGGCATTTATTTGACATCCATTAAACAAAATGACTATGCAAAGCAGCTCTTTGAGTTCTAAACTGACTTGCTGCTCTGTATGTCTGGATGTAGTAATAGTTAATACAATGGTAATATGTTACTCAGACCATCATCTGTCTATTATTTGCAAATTATAATAATTGCCACCCATTAAATACCTACCAAGTGCCAGACCTCTAGATACTTTATACACACAACCCTTCCAAATAAGTATTGTCCTCCTTCTAGATCTAAAAGAAACTGAGGTTCACCAAGGTAACAAGTTCCCATAGGCAATAAGTGGTCAGCCAGGATTTGGTCCCAAGTCAGACTCACTGCTCTGTGCCAAGTAATTTGCACAGTAACTAGAAATAGATAGATCCATGACTCCCAACCCCACGCATGCCCGCCCCCTGCCCCCAGCCCTGGAAGTCTGATGACGTCCAAGGAACTTCTGGATGAACCCAGGGTCTATGTTGGGTCATCAAAAAATAAATCTGGAATATGCAAACATTAAGACATGTCCCTCTGGCTTCCAAATGACTCCTTGATTTTTTTCTGTGCTGCTAGTTAGTATTTATCAGTATTCCTATTGCCACTGAGATGGGGGGGGGGTTTACTCAGTAACCATCCAAAACTTTTGGAGTACTCAGTCCATAGGGACTTTTATTATACTGCTGATAAGCTAACTAGTCAGAAATTAGAAATTAGAAATTGGCAAATATGCCGAGGAGTAGAAGTTTCAACTCAACAAATATTTACTGGCTGCTTACATATGAGCCAAACACAAAGAGTTTTCACGCTATCAAGGGAAAGGTACCTCAAAAAACGATGGCAATTCAGTGTGCGGAGAACAATGACTGAGTTAAGCTTAAGGAAAGGTGACCGCCTAGAGGAAGGGTGGTGTTCAGCAGGGAAGACCTAAGAGCTAACACTGGATTTGAGGCACAGGCATTGAATGAAGCAGGTAGCTAGAGGGACAAGAGCATTACTAGTGGTGAGAACGGCAGAAGCATAACCACAGAGTTGTGAAAAAGTATGTTGAAGGAAGCCAGGTTTTTCTTTTCTCTTTTCATTTTTTTAAAAGTTTTATTTATTTATTTGTTTGTTTGTTTGTTTGTTTGTTTGAGAGAGAGGAGAGGGGAAAGAGCAAACAAGTGAAGAAGGAGGATGGGTGCAGAGGGAGAGGGAGAAGCAGACTCCCCGCCGAGCAGGGAGCCCCATGGATGCAGGACTCCATCCCAGGACCCTGAGATCATGACCTGAGCCCAAGGCAGATGCTTAACTGACTGAGCCATCCAGGTGCCCTTTCTTTAAAAAATTAACATCAACTGACCAGCAGATGTTTATTTTATCCCCTTCGTTTTAAAGTTGAGGGCGGGTGGCAGAATGAGTGGTAAAGGAAAGAGCTAGAGAGTACCTAGAGAAGGAAAGGCCCTGCCCCCAGTCTTCCTCCAGGCAATGATCTGGATGTCATTTGAGCAGTAGAGCTTGGGGATTTCCATACACTGCTTTTATGTCACCTGCCTGCCTCCCAACCAACCCAGTGACTAGCAAGCCGCAGCTGTTCATCCCTCCACCTTAGTCATGCACCCAGAGCTGCCAGAGGGTTATTCTTGCCAGCTGTGAGGCAGGAAATCAGAAGCAGGAAAGGAGAAGCAACGGAGGCTCTGCTCAAGATAGAATTTCAAAGCAGGTCATCTTTCTCAGCAAGCCTGACCAATGGGCCCGCCCTGACCCATTAGAGAGACAGGCAGACCTGCTGGTGTTATTCCCAGCCTCCCTTCTTTGTCAGCCCACATACTGCACATCTGAGGATGCTAACATGTATCAAGCAGTTATTGTTTCATGTCATGCCATGGGATCTTTTTTTTTTAATGGAAGAAACAAATTCAGAGAGGTTAAGGAAGGTCACAGAGCTAGTATGTGAACTAAAACATAGGTCATTTAAATCGTATGTTCTCTGTGTTGTTTGCTAGGTACATTTTCGAGGTATCTTTGGGAGTTTATATGTATCCATATACAGGCTCCTTTTTCGCTCCAGGGCATTTGACTCTGCTGCTGCTGGGGGTGGGGTGGGGGGGTGGCATCATCAGTGTTTAAACCCCATGTGCTGCCTGCAGTGACAATGACATTGATGCCTGAAGGATGGGACCTGTGATGGGAATACAACAATGCCAAGTTGTATATTGTTTTTAAAACCACATTTGATAAAACACACACACAAAAAGTAAAACGGTATGTTATTTTTTTGATTAATTTTTTATGTAATCTGCATACCTAACATGACCCTGAGATCAAGAGTTGCATGCTTTACCCACTGAGCCAGCCAGATGCCCCAGAGTGGTATGTTCTTATAAGGAAATCCACAAACATGCAGACAGAAGCACAGTAAAAAATACTGGGGGAGAATAAAAGGGAACAAACAGAAGTCACATCATCACATCATTTGTTGAGTTGATTCAATTCAATAAGCATTTATTTAAGGCAAAGTATGTGGGCCAAGCACAGGGGGCACAAAGATAAGCAAGACAATTGTCACTTTCAAGGACCTGTTGGTCTACTGAGGGAGACTGAACCAGAAATAATGCCAATCAAATAAAATAAATATATTTGTGGTCAAAGGAAGCCCTGGCAGGGGAGAAAGAATTCAGAAAAGTACATCACAGGGAAGGTGACATTTAAGCTGGTCTAAAAAGATGATGAGGTGTTTCCCAACTAGGAGGAGGGCATTTCAGGAAAGGAGAACAGAATGTGAAGTCAAGTCCAGAAGTAAAACAAAAATACATGGCATATTCTGGTAAGAGAGTACAGCTTGCTGTGGGTGAATCAAAAGGAGCAGCAGGCCACGAAGCAGGAGGGGCAGGCTGGGGTCAGATTACGACATCAGCTGGATAGCCTGCCTCCCAAGGGAGTCCGTGAATGACAGCTGGATAGCCTGCCTCCCAAGGGAGTCCGTGAACGACAGCTGGATAGCCTGCCTCCCAAGGGAGTCCGTGAAGGACAGCTGGATAACCTGCCTCCCAAGGGAGTCCGTGAACGACAGCTGGCCTGTGAGCTCTTATTGGTCCATGATGACATGAAGATAGAGACTGAGAGAATTTAGACATTTTTATAGAAATTTGACAGAGGAACTTATGGCCTTTTAATGCAATAAAAACTGGGCTTGTAGAATGTATGTGTTTTTTAAACTGTATTTTCCCCATCTTCCTAGTAGTGGTTGTTAATCGGAAAAAAAATAAACCAGAGTTTGAAAAACACTGAGCTTGAAATTAATCCCTTGCTAATTTCTATTAAAATAGAACAGAGGCATGATCTAAGCTTCGGACACATACTGCCAAGTTGACCTTAGGCAGACACTGCTGTTTGTCTATCCTGTAGCCATTCCCCATTTTTCCTTAGTTTATGGAACTGTGATTTTGCTTGGACAATATATTAAGGAAGGTGGGCTTCTCCCTCAGTTGCGAGAGCCTGAAATAAGACTGGTCAAAGCCAAGCATGATATCCTATTTCCCTTGATGGCAACTGCCTTACAAATGGACATGTGACTAATGGGATGTAAGAGGAAGTGTATGTGAGAGCTTCTGAGAAAAAGACTTCCTGACAGACAATGAGAAGGCCTGCTACTTTCTATTCTGGTTTGACCAGTGCAGTGCAGTGATGTAATGCTTGAAGCTACCATAAGATACGATTTACCTAAGGATGAGAAGGATAAAGAACTGAAAAAGAGAGTAAGTCACCCTTCTCCAAAGTATTACTGAGCCACTGTCTTGGATCTGGAGCTTTCAACCTCCAGACTTCATGACAGGAGGTCAACTACATTTCTTGCCTGAGCACTGTAGTTAGGTGTTCTGGTACTTTTAGGTGAATGCTTCCAGATTGGATGTCCCTTAGCATCTCCAGAAGCACCACTCTTCAGGAAACAGTTCTCTGAACATCTGCTGATTGTTTTATTCTATGAAAACTTAACATCAGGCAACTTACTGTGTAAGTTTCTGTTTCTACTGTTTCTCTCAAAAGTTTGAATAAACTATGAGAGGCAATGCTCCTTTCAACTCCATTTGACCATTCAGGATGATGTGGTTGTTAAGTGAACAAGGTGGTTTAGTGGAAAACTGGTTGTCTTCTCAGTCCATTTACCCCTTCCTCCTTGTTACAGAATTCCAGTTTTGTGCTGACAACTATCATTATATATGGATGCAAGGGTGTGGGGGGGTCCTGTTTAAGCCAATCAGCATAAGGCATTCTGTTCAGCAACTTTTTTTTTTTTTAAAGATTTTATTTATTTGACAGAGAGAAACATAGCCAGAGAGGGAACACAAGCAGGGGGAGTGAGAGAGGGAGAAGCAGGCTTCCCGCCGAGCAGGGAGCCCGAGTGGGGCTCGATCCCGGGTCACCAGGATCATGACCTGAGCCGAAGGCAGTCGCTTAACCAACTGAGCCACCCAGGCGCCCCTTGTTCAGCAACTCTTAATTGGTCCATAAAAATACATATAACCTAATTTGTCTCAATCAGACTTTAAAAAAAAAAAACGGGATTTCATGTCTTGGGAGTGGTTTCTCTCTTCTGCTGGACTTGAACAAGGAAATATATGGTTTCATCAGTCCTGGAGGATGGAGCTCTGAGATGAAAGCAACTTGAGTCTTGGATGGTATCACTGAACTTACGACATTGCATCTAGAGCTTGCCCTACCTCTGGATTTCCAGTCGTGTGAGTTTTCCTTGATGAGGATTTTCTATTACTTGCTTTCAAGATCACCATAACTGACACAGACGGAACTACCAGCTAGCAGTTTTTGATAGCTAAAGAAAACAGCCCTGGATAGTCACACATGCACTCTTTTTAGTAAAGTATCTTGGAATATTCACCACAGTACTATTTACCTTTTATGTTTATAGTTTATATACATATACACTAGATTATAAACTCTCTAGAAGCTTAAGAGTAAGTGTCTTAGATCTTTGTTCACTACTTAACACAAAATTAGCATGTATTATGTCCCAAGTAAATGTTGAGTCAAATAGCCTCTCATCTAGAGAGCAAGATGTCTGATTCACACATGAATATTCAACACCTAGATCAGTTACTTGCATATAGAAGGCATTCACTAGATATGAACTGAATGAATAACTATGAATATGAGATGTTTGTATTAGATACTTGGTATAGGAAAGAACACTGGGCTTGAACTCTTCTGACCAATACTCAAATCCCAGGTCACTAGCTATTGACCACAGCGATTTTCTTATACTACACCTCTCTCCTGTAAATGGGGACTATGGTTTTTCCAGCAGCCTCACATCAGACCAATGAAACATATAGTTATCTTAAGGGAGGCCTTGCTTAGGGTCACGGTCCTATATATTTTTTTAAGATTTTATTTACTCATTTGACAGAGAGAGAGAGAGATCACAAACAGGCAGAGAGAGGAGGAAACAGGCTCCCTGCTGAGCAGAGAGCCCAATGCGGGCCTTGATCCCAGGACCCTGAGATCATGACCTGTGCCGAAGGCAGAGGCTATAACCCACTGAGCCACCCAGGCGCCTGCATAATCATATTTTACTTATTTGAGAGAGAAAGAGAGGGCACAAGCAGGGGGGAAGGGCAGAGGGAGCAGCAGACCCCTTATGGAACAGGGAGCCCAATGTGGGGCTTGATCACAGACCCTGGGATCTTGAGCCAAAGGCAGACATTTAACCCCCTGAGCCACCCAGGCACCCTCATGGTCCTATTCTTATCCACCTTTCAGTCAAATGTTTTAAGTTTAGACAAAAGGAAATGATTAGAAAGAGTGGTGTGAATGTGTATCTACTGAGTTTGGGAATCACTGTGAGTAGCAATGATGTGTCAGAATGTGGTGGTCACCTACTAGGAACTGAAATTTTCCATTTTTCAAGTCACTGTGTAATACCTCTTACTATTATTAGTATCAAAATGTTACGCATAATCTTTGGAAAGGCTTAAGCACTAAGGAAGGATGGGTGAAGGGTCTTGTGAGATCTATTTTTAACTATGGCAGACATCAAGAAGGGTGCTTTAGTTCCTTTACATATGTGAACATATCAAATTGGCAATGGTTGAGAAAATTAACCTTGCTAAGAGCTGAGGGAAATAGGCACCCTCAGATACAAAGGTGCAAATGGGTAACCCCCTTCTAGAGATCAGTCAGGCAGTATTCATCCAAACCCTTAAAAACATGCATAGCCCCTGGCCCATCCTTAGCTAAGTGATTAGTAAAGGATTTGTAAAAAATTTCCTATGAAAACTTACAGTGCAGTGTTATTATGAAGTAGCCAAAAAAAGAAAAAAAAAAAAAGGAAAAATAAAGTAGATAAATGCAGAAAGGGATGAATGGCAAAAGTCACCAAAAAGTAGTCCTACTACTGGTCGTAGGACTGGTAGGATTTCAGGTGATTTCTTCCTTTCTTCCTTATATGTTTCCATAAAACCAACCACCAAAATAACAACAAAATAAGAAATAATTTAGGTCTTAGGTATATGTCCTGTTCAAGTCCGATACTCAATTCCACGAATGGTATCTGACATATAGCAAGCATTCTACAAAGCACTTTGTTGAATGAATGAATGTACAAACAATAGGGAATTGGTTAAGTTATAGTGAGCTCAGAATGGGTTCATACATGTAAGGACTATATTCAAAGCTGATAAATATATCAAAGGGAAAAAGAAATATTATTTCATTAAAAATAGGTAACATCTTGGAATATTGAAAAAATAAATTATAAAAAATAGCATAGAAAAATGACCTCATTTTTACATTTTAAAATATGCATAAATGCATAAGAAAAGTATGGAAGAGCATATGGCAAACTAACACTGGGTGTTAAGTTTATAGATTCCACCCGCACCCCCCCCTTCTTTTGAGGTCCAGGACATATTCAAGCAGAATCTGGATGACCATCTGCCATGGATTGGGTGTTTGGTGGGAAGTTGATTTTTATCTGTCTTTGGAGCCTAAGATTCAATTCTTTACCTAGAAGAATACTCTAAAAGCTATAAAATATTTCTTGAAAGTATTATATCCAAACAAATATTCACGTGGAAATATATGTATAGAATCAAAGAATTAGAGAATGTTAATTAACACAATACTAGACATTATGTCAGATGCATAGTACATACACCATTTTGATTAGTACTCACAATCCTGTACAGTAATACTTCTATCCTTGCTTCTTTCTTTCAGATGAGAAAGACAGACTGAAAGAGGTTGTGACCTGTTGAACCCAAGTCTGTCATACTTCAAAGCCACGCTGTTAATTAACTAGAAGGAATCCTAAGGAATACCTTAAATCAGCTCCTTTATTTTATGAGAGGCAATTTTCCCAACAGAGAATGATGTATGGACACCACATATTCTCTTATGTTCATCAGTATCTTTTCTTGAGATTTGAAACTCAACTTACTTCAGGTAGCATACGGCCTTGCTTCATTAGCCCAAATGTGGCTGACAGGACCGTGGGGTTGCTCCAGTAGGCAGACCACACTCTGCTCTATCCCAGGTATCACCACAACAGAGCGCTGAGCTACTTGATTGGTGACTTATTTGTACTTGTCCAGCCTCCAGTCTGGGCCAGCTTCTAATAAGAGACAATTATCTGGCCAGATGGCATTAAACTAATGATCCTAGTTTATCTTAAAATGTAACTAGACATCTACAGATTAATTATGCCAAACATTAAGATCTTCTAAGCCAAGGCACATGAATGTGGTCCAAAATCTAAACAAATAACTTTCCCAAAAGAGAGAACTAGTGAAGATTAACAATAATGATATAAAAGATTAAGACTGAAAGCTTGTCTGGTTTTTGCCCTTAAGTTAAAAATAAAAAACGAATGTTGAATGAAATGATATGGCCACCATACCCTTTCCCAACCAGTAAAGGGTTATTTCCCTACTTCCATGCACTTCATTTTGGAGATTTCACTGAGTAAGATCAGTACCTGCTTTCTCCTTACAACAAATATCTAGAGTTCCCAGAATAACATAACAACAGAAGAAATTAATATTATAAGATTTTTTATACTGTATCTTTTTTTTTTTTAAGATTTTATTGATTTGACAGCGAGAAACACAGCTAGAGAGGGAACACAAGCAGGGGGAGTGAGAAAGGGAGAAGCAGGCTTCCCGCCAAGCAGGGAGCCCAATGTGGGGCTCGATCCTGGGTCTCCGGGATCATGACCTGAGCCGAAGGTAGTTGCTCAACCAACTGAGCCACCCAGGCGCCCCTATACTATATCCTTTAAGAAAAATAAATAAATGCCATGTAAGGATGTGAGGCACAAAAAGAAACACACCTGGAGATTTCTGACCAGAGATATTTTCTTTTTTTTAATAAATTATAAATACTTTTTCCATTTATCAAAGTTCCTCAAAGAATTCTCAAAACTACTGAAGCTTCTTCATTCTTCAGGAATTATTCATTCACAGCGTAAGCCTACAAAAAAAATTTATATTAGAAAATTGGATTTTAAACATCATGCTAGACCTATGAAATTAGGGAACTAAGACCACTAGAAATTATGTCTCACCTAAGTACTATTAATCCTAAACTACGGTTTAGAATAAAAACCTACAGTTTTAAATTCTAGTTTTGTCTAACTAAAAACCATCCTTGAAACTGCTCAATTCAGTACATTTTTTAATCTTCAGAAGTCTTTGTTAAAAACTCTATGTATTTATTTACTAAAAAATATCTTCCCAAAAAGGCTACGGCAGTTTATTTTTACAGATATTCAAGAGAAGAGACTTGCAAACCCGTCCCTGCTGATTCAAGTATGTTTGGCAAAGATCCACAAAGTGGAAGGCAGAAGGTCAGCTCTGCATACAAGGCACTTCCTGTATAAAGTTACTCACTTTAACCCAGGGCAAAAAATGAAATTGATTTAGAAATCAAAAAAGGAAAGCAGCAAAGGATAGGGTTGCTGGTTTAAGTCAATCAGTACCAGGCTTTTCTTGAGACCATTTTCACCCACTCCCACCCCCAGGCCCTATCGCAGAAGACAGAGAACAATGCTTAAAAAGGAAAGTAAGGGGCGCCTGGGTGGCTCAGTTGGTTGGGCGACTGCTTTGGCTCAGGTCATGATCCTGGAGACCCGGGATCGAGCCCCGCATCGGGCTCCCTGCTCGGCGGGAAGCCTGCTTCTCCCTCTCTCACTCCCCCTGCTTGTGTTCCCTCTCTGGCTGTGCTTCTCTCTATCAAATAAATACAATCTTAAAAAAAAAAAAAAAAGGAAAGTAATTTGGGCTAGTCAACTCTCCCATGCCCAATGCGTGCTTCTCATCTAGCTATTATTCCCTGCGTGTGGTTTCAAAAAGATGAGCCTCATCAACAATACAAACATCTAAACTCTCTTTTCTGAAAGGCTCAAAGGAAGAATACACTTAAGGAAAGGACTGAGCAGGAATATAAGCAGAAATGAAGCCACCCCACACTATGAGAGAGCAATCCATAGTACCGTCACCTCTTCTGCCACTAACTATGTATCAAGAGGGGCTACTCCTGAAAGCCTCTGGGTGTAAATCTCTTGGTTATACATCTGGATGTAAAGCCCTTGACAGAACAGACACTGTCTTTCTCATGCTAGCATCTTCTAGGGTATTAAACAATAAAGATCTATTGAATGAATAAATGTTTGAAGAGCAAGAAATGACTTTTTCTGGATTTTCTTGGGATATTTTCATACATAATCAGATGTGTGCATGTATGTGTGTGTGTGTGAAATCAGCATATTTTAACCAACTATTAAGTTCTGTTAAACAGTAAATACTGAGTATCCCCACTGCTCAGTCCTCATCCTTTCATTTTCTTTCAACGATTTTAGCCCCCACACTGAGCACACTGAGTTCTCAAGGTTCCTTCTAACTCCTAAAGTCAGGAAGATACTAGCTGTTATTTGCTCTTTACATTTTTAAGCAGGTTCTCGGTTCCTCTACTTCTCTTTCAGTAAAAAAAAAAAAAAAAAAAAAAAAAAAGTTGTGAGAATGAAATGTCTAGAATTACCACTACCATACACCTATTTTTCCTTAGGAGTAGTTTTCAAGTCTCTCCCTTTGCTACTATTAAATCTTTAGGTAGCTTATATTTAGCAATACCCCTGCTACTTCTTTTTTTTCTTTTAAGACTTTTAAAAAAAATCTGTTATTATTTTTTTTTAAAGATTTTATATATTTATTTGACAGAGAGTGATCACAAGTAGGCAGAGAGGCAGAGAGAGAGGAGGAAGCAGGCTCCCTGCTGAGCAGACAGCCCAATGTGGGACTCGATCCGAGGACCCTGAGATCATGACCTGAGCTGAAGGCAGAGGCTTTAACCCACTGAGCCACCCAGGTGCCCACCCCTGCTACTTCTTCAGCTTTCAGCTTAATCCAGTGGTTCTTAAAGGGCACACATGAACATTATCTAGGAGTTTCTGAGTCAACGGGAAAAGATCAAGGCCTAGGGCATGTGAATTTTGGAAAACAGTCCTCAGGTGGTTACATGGTACACCTCTGGCTGAATATAGCCTACTTTTATATTAAGTCCCAATGTACTAAATTCAAGGTACAATAGGACCTATCTTTTTAAAGATATAACATTAAAATCTACAAAGACTTTTGAATTAACTTTTGTGATCACTACTGGGAAGGTTTAGGTTTGCAAAAGTATTTTTCTTTTACAGCTATCCTCAGAAAAATGTGATCTAATAGTCTAAGGGATATCAATTTAGTTAGGTTTATTTTATAAGAATGTAGACAGTTGTATTGGATTTTACAGCCAAAGACCTGGATATTGAGATATATTTGAGAGACAGTGAACGAGCGACGAGAGAGAGCGAGAACGCGTGCACAAGCTGGAGGAGGGGCAAAGCAAGAGGGAGAAGCAGCCTCCCTCCCCACTGAGCAGAGGCTAATGTGGGGCTCAATCCCTGGCTCTGGGATCATGACCTGAGCTGAAGACAGCCATCCAACTGACTGAGCCACCCAAGCTCCCCAACAATAGGTCTTTCTAATTTGCATTCATAATAAAGTTTTAGGATTGAAGATCAAGACTATTTGCAGTCCTAGGGGCGCCTGGGTGGCTCAGTTGGTTAAGTGACTGCTTTCGGCTCAGGTCATGATCCTGGAGACCTGGGATCAAGCCCTACATCCGGCTTCCTGCTCAGCGGGAAGCCTGCTTCTCCCTCTCTCAGTCCCCCTGCTTGTGTTCCCTCTCTAGCTGTGTTTCTCTGTGTCAAATAATAAAATCTTAAAAAAGAGACTATTTGCAGTCCTAAAAATGAGTATGTTGGCAGTAAGATCTCATTAAATGCAAGGAATAAAGTGTAAAAGCATCTGTGTTTGGAGAACATAAAAGGCCATCCATTCTTAACGTGAACAAGTCTTTTTCTTTTACTTCACTGTCCATTTCCCAATGGGGGTTGGGGAAATAGGACACCTGGGACCAAAGGAGATCCAAACACCTGTTTCTTTCCCAAAAGTACTATCATGCTGAAAATGAAAACATGACATGTGAATTCTAAGAAAGGTCCTATGTGGATTCAGACTGTTCCTCTCATAACCAGGATCCAAAAATATGTAATCAGGTCATATATTCAACAGACCTCAACTGAACGTCTGCTACCCACAATTCTCAAGATAATGAACTATCCTGTTCTGGTTTCTCTTAAATAGTTTACCAATCTTATTCATACACCTGTCATTTAATCATCACAATGGGGGCGCCTGGGTGGCTCAGTTGGTTAAGCGACTGCCTTCGGCTCAGGCCATGATCCCGGAGACCCTGGATCGAGCCCCACATCGGGCTTCCTGCTTGGCAGGAAGCCTGCTTCTCCCTTTCTCGCTCCCCCTGCTTGTGTTCCCTCTCTAGCTGTGTTTCTCTCTGTCAAATAAATAAAATCTTTAAAAAAAAAAAAAAATCATCACAATGATTCTATGACATAAACTAAGGTTCAGAAATTTAAGGACTTGCCAAGACCACACAATCAGTTAAACATCAGGTCTTGTAAGTCCAAAGCTCTTGCATTTTCTTCTACACACAAACCAAGTGCATAGGAATCACTCTCACTTTCTGTCTCTCACTTTCTCTCACTAAAAGAAAACTGGGGTATCTTTGAGTCCTTGTGAATTCATGCTAATTATGACATCAATTGTAGCACCTTTGTGGTTTGTGTGAAGTCCAAGAGAAGCTTCTGCTGCTCCTAAAATTAGCATTTTTAAAAATTACCTTTTTTATTAAGACAGGCTTGACACTAACCAACAGTTTACACAACACCCCAGGAAGAGAGTTACATTATGAACAAGGAAACCGTGTACAGATGTTAACATTCCAGGTATTTAAAAATAATCAATAGGTATACCTACACTTTTAAAGACCATCCCCCGACACATACACCCAAACTTATTTTACAAAATGATTCACCATGGGATTTAAAGAAATCTAAAAGCCATATAAGTATGTCATGTACACACAGAAAAGATATACCATACCATATATAAAAATCATAAAATGTATATGGTTCTCTTTCTACAAATTAAAAAAACGAAACCCAGGGAGGGTTAGTGTCTTGATGAACCTTAGATGTAGCTGAAATAAAATAAATGCTAAGCTAGATGTCAGGAGAACCAAAATTAAGCCTCAAGACTTTCAGCCTAGACAGTTTTCCACTATATAGTGACACTTCTTATCTGCTTGGTTCCTTATCCTGAGGAAGACTAGCCATATGTGAAATTCTAGAGAAGCAGAAGAGAGGTGAAGGGGAACGAAATAAGGCTTTCTATTACTGTTATATTGGTATGTGACTTTGGCATTATCTCTCAGTTATTATTAAGTTAAAAGTGGCAGTGTGGTGTAGATGTTGGGGGTGGAAGGGGTGGGTAAAAAGCAAAGAAGTAGAACTCACCTTGGGAGCCATTCCATACCCATAGGCCTTAGTTCCTCATTTATTTACTCATTAATTAACAATCCTCTTTGAGCACCTACTATGGGCCAGGCATGGTTATAGGTCCTGGGGATATGACAGTGAGGAAAGCAAAAAATGCTTACTTTCTCAGAGCTTATATTCTACTTGGAGTAAAGCAATGCAGATAATAAGTATCTAGTATGCAAGCAGTGATGTTTCAGAATAGGGTAGCCATTAGCTGAATGTGGCTATTCCAATTTAAATTAAATATTCAGTCTTCAGTTTTACTAGCCACAATTCAAGGGCTCAATAGCCACACATGGCTCCACATATGACACAGTGGAGAGTGAAGGTACAGAATATTTTATCACAGAAAGTTCTATTGGACAGTGCTGGGATGGAATGATGGGAAGTGATGCTACTTCAGATGAAGTATTGAGGCAAAGCTTCACTAATAAGGAGGTTTGTTTTTTCTTTAAAGGTTTTATTGATTTATATGAGAGAGAGAGAGAGAGAGAGAGAGCGCGCATAAGAAGAGGAAAGGGCAGAGGGAGAAGGAGAAGCAGCCTCTTCAATGAGCAGGAAGCCCAATGCGGGGCTCAATCCCAGGATCACGGCCTGAGCTGAAGGCAGACACTTAATGGATTGAGCCACCCAGGTGCCTCATAGGGAGACTTTTAAACACAGACCTGAATGAAGTGAGGGAGGGAATTAAGGTGCTAGCTGAAGAAAGAGCTTCCAAACAAAAATCATTTATTTACGGTCCCTTTCAGCATTAAAATTTGGATTCAAAGTTCTTTAAAAAAAATGGTCTGAGGTGAATCAGATAACAATATATTCCTTTTACTTCCTTTAAGTGAGAATATTTTGAACTTCCTACACCATTATTCCTTCTGCCTCTAACTCTAAAGGCTTTTATCAAATCCTTTTGTGAAAGATAAATTCTCCCTCCCCAAATCCACTGAATGCCTCTCAATTTATTAGCATAATTTACTCTTACATCAAAAACTGAATATTATTTTTAAATGATACTTAAGCATCTTAAATTAATCAGGTGAAGTACCTTTGAATAGAATGTTGCCCAATGACTGCTAAGTCTATAAAGCACAAATCTGAAGCAAAAAGTCTATGTGTTATCTTCCCAATCAGAAAGTATCCTGCTCACCATTTCATATCTTAAATCCTAGGGCTCTCATGCATTCTTTATGGGCCTCGATTAGGTGTCCACAGTGCTCTTCTCCTTTCTCAATGATGCTATAAAACAAAGTATACTTGTTATCTAACAAAGTAGACATTAAACACATTAGTAGAAAATAAGCATGCATGACAGTGATGGGCAATGAGGCAGAACATAGGTCTGATGGAATGTAGCTAGGGTTAAAAAAAATGCTATTACACCAAATGGCTTTGTTTTTATTGGGTCTTATGATATTTCCATGCCCATGAAGATGTTCCAGATAACTAATTTTTAGGGAGAATCCAGTTAGAAGAAATAATTATGCATAATATTGCCTCTAGTTCATATCCAAGGAACACCACAGTTCTCTAATGAAATAAACAATCTGAATACAATATTTACCTTAAGTGAAGGACAGAACTTAATTTTTTGCCTTTTACAGAAGAACTGAATTTTCATTCTTCCTTACATTCAAATAGACCTAAATAAATCTTCTAATCATAATACACCCAACAACATTCAAACAGCAAGATCTGGCAGCGAATAGCAGCCTCATGAGCCTTCCTTGTGATGATCAAAGAACTTTTTATTTATAAAATGCACAAAGTAAAACCAAGGACCATACAGCTTTATTTCTAGGGCCTGAAAATATATAATTTTAGCAAAGACCAAGTTAAGCCAAATTCAATTATAATAAACTGACTACTAACTATAGGTATATGGGCGTAGTGGTCTGAGGCAATTAATACAAAAACAATTTGAAGGATATGTTCTCCTTCTTTAAAGATCCAAATCCTATACATCCTTCAATAGCTCAAGGGCTGCCTGCAAATGAATGAATGTTTGGGATAGCGAGCTCCCTATGAAGATAATAGCTAACAAGGCACTTGTGCAGTTTGTATCATTAACACTTTTAGTAATCCTAGAGGTGGATACAATTATTAGGCCCATTTCACAGACACCAGAGGCAGGTACCTTAATTTGCTCTAGGTCACAAAGCTGGTGGACCAGGATTCAAACCTTGACTCTGGATCCCAGGCTCTGAATCCTGACACCATACTATCTTTAGATTCAATAAGCACTTACTGTTAACTAGGAAAGCAATTTTCAGGATCAGATTGTAGTCTATAGTAATTCAGATGTCCTATCTGAACACTGTGTCACCAACACTGCAGTCTGATTTTTAATTCATCTACCCAAGCCCAGGGGGCAGAGGTTGGGGGAATTCTTCAGTACTTTTAAGAAATGTACTGTATCCTACTATGCCAGAACTTTACCAGAAAACTTTTACTCTTTGATCTTGCCAAATTTTCTATCATAGTCCCTACCACGTGGTAAGAGCAATCTTAGTATCTGCCTCCATTAATTTTAAGCTCCTTTAAATCAAGTAGCATCTTTACCTATTTCTATGTCTTTAGTAGACATCAGGCAGTGCTTGACACATAACAAATACTCAAAAACCCCCTGCAGTAAAGGATGAGTGGGTGAAGCGGACCCGGTTCAATCTGACCTCTCTCTTTACCCTTCATCCATGACTCCGGGCTGGGCTATGCGCTCAATCAAGAGACAGCTGACCCAAACCCTACAGGACCCTCTAATTCTCAAGAGCGCAGTGAAGCAGAACTGGGAGGCCAAGGTCAGGCAGGACAGGGCACGAAGGCAACCGAAGGCGGCGCGCGGGCCCTGCCCGCCGCCCCCTCCCCGTTTGCGCACTGACCAAGCATCGCGCGCCTTCTTGGTCTCCGGGCAGGCGCAGCAGGGCTTCAGCGGCTTTTTCTCCTGTGAGTCAGACGGGGCAGGGCTTGCGGCCGCCAGACCTGGCATCTTTGAAACTTAAAGCAGCAACTAACACCACCACCCTACACTCTCCCGGTCTCGGCGAACGCCGACTTGCCGGCAGTCACTTCCGGCAGTGGTCGTACGAGAGACAGGAAGTCCCGCCTCTCTCAGACCCGCAGGGAATCCGCTGAGGGTGAAAAGATAAAAAATGGCGCCTGCGCAGGAGAGGCTAAATGAAAGTATAAAGCGAGGGCGCCTCTTCCGCGCCGGCGCAGAGAGGAATAAAAGGGCGAAGTTTTTAAGTCAATTTGGGGAAGACTGGAACAGGAAGGGCGGTGTAAGTTAACTCATATTTCTTAACCTCTCAGCCCAGCAGTGGAAAATCGAAGATGAAATGACTTGTCCACGCTAAACAGTAGAAACCACGAATGAGAACCGACTCCCCCACCCAGTAACGAATTAGTTTCCGCAAGTTTCCTGCTGTTGTATTATCTGCGCTCTCCTCCCTCCCTTGCTGTTGTATTATCTGCCCTCTCCTCCTTCCCCATCCTTACCTCCACCTCCTTTTTCTGATTTAGTTAAAGGGCGCCTGAGTGGCTCAGTGGATTAAAGCCTCTGCTTTCGGCTCAGGTCATGATCTCAGACCCTGCTTCCTCCTCTCTCTGCCTGCCTCTCTGTCTACTTGTGATCTCTCTCTGTCAAATAAATAAGTAAAATCTTTAAAAAAAAAAAAAAAAAGATCAGCAAAGACATCAGAACAATGCAATCCACAATTCTGCTAATACTCCTACAGTACCCCATACACTTCAAATTCTTAACTAATTGGTGTTCATGGCTCCCTTTCCGAGTTGATTTCAGTATGAATTGTTTAATCATAGGGCAAATATTCCAATTAATAAGCTTGAAAAATGACTTCCTTGGCATTTCTCAAATTCGATTAGATATATAAGTATACTGGCGCCTACTATTTGCAGTTGTGGGTTGCTTTGTTTTGTTTTGTTTTGTTCTTTTCCCCACCCTCCCACCCCCCGCAGAGAATTGTTGGAGAAAGATAATTCATTTTTTAAAGTGAGACTTCAAGGCATTGTTCAAATAGCTGCCTAGTGATCGATATTTTGAGTAATCAAACTTTCAGTATCACCTAACCAAGGTTTGTTTCTGTATTTCAGAGATTAAGCTCAGGGGATCCATTGGTATGTCTGTGAACTGGTGCTATAAAGAAGTAATTTCTCTCTCTCTCTCTCTTTTTCAGATTTTATTTATTTATTAGAGAAAAACACAGCCAGAGAGGGCACCCCAGCAGGGGGAGCGAGAGAGGGAAAACCAGGCTTCCTGCGGAGCAGGGAGCCGGATGTCCCCGCTGGATCCCAGGACGCAGGGATCATGACCTGAGCGGAAGACAGACGCTTAATGACTGAGCCACCCAGGTGCCCCTCTCTCTCTTTTTAAAAAATATTTTAATTATTTATTTGAGAGAGAGAACATGAGAAGGAGGAGGGTCAGCAAGAGAAGCAGACTCCCCTGCTGAGCGGGGAGCCTGATGTGGGCCTGGATCTTAGGACTCCAGGATCATGACCTGAGCTGAGGGCGGATGGTTAACCAACTGAGCCACCCCGTCGCCCTAGAAGTAATTTCTCTTTGTATATTTTACAAATTACTAAAACCATCCCTATTTTGTCATCTAAAAACTTAATGAGCATGATTTTTACTTCATTATGGATTGGTATGCTTAAAAACACAATGTATTATTCTTATGTTCTCCTAAAATAATGCTTATCTACCATTATCAGTTTTTTGAACTAGGTGTTCATTACTCTTGTTTAATATCTTGCTGTTTAAACAGTGCTTCTTGGACTATGACATCAACATCAGTTGGAAAGGTAATGTACAATAAACATGGCTGCACAAATCAATGGGGAAAAGAAAATAAATGGAAAAAAATTAAACACCACACCAAAAGGTGAGGCTCTGGATGTATTAAAGGTCAAACTAAGAATAGGTAATAGAGGAGCATTTCTTCTTCTTCTTTTTTTTTTTTTTTAATAATTATCCCAACTTTAGGATGCCGGGCTGGCTTGGTCAGTGTAGCATTCCACTCTTGATCTCGGGGTCATGAGTTCAAGCCCCACGTTAGGTATAGAGATTACTTAAATTCTTTTTTTTAAGATTTTTTTTTTTTAATATTTGACAGAGAGAAACACAGCCAGAGAGGGAACACAAGCAGGGTGAGTGAGAGAAGGAGAAGCAGGCTTCCCGCCGAGCAGGGAGCCCGATGTGGGACTCGATCCTGGGTCTCCGGGATCATGACCTGAGCCGAAGGCAGTCGCTTAACCAACTGAGCCACCCAGGCGCCCGGATGATTTATTAAATATTTTTAATCTTTAACAAATAAATCATCCGGGCGCCTGGGTGGCTCGGTGGGTTGAAGCCTCTGCTTTCAGCTCAAGTCATGATCTCAGAGTCCTGGGATCCAGGCCTGCGTGGGGCTCCCTCCTCTCTCTCTGCCTGCCTCTTTGCCTACTTGTGATCTCTCTGTGTCAAATAAATTAATAAAATCTTTTTTTTTAAAAAAGAAATCATCGAACTTTAATAACATGTCCATTACTTAGTACCCCAAAATACATTACTGTAAAGTTGGTGGTTATCTTTATACTGAGGAGTGGGATACAGCCTATTTGACATTTCAAAAGCACAGATAGTAAGTGTCAACACAAATTGAACAAACCATTTAGAATCTCTAAAAGTAAATAGAGCTTTGTTTGAGCCCAAGTTAAAACAGCTGTCCTGGAAACACACTCTGGAAACTACTCTGGAGAATAAACAGTTTTTATAGAGTTATATACTTTTTAACATCTCATAAAAGCTCAAAAGATTATAGTTTAAGGTATAGGCAGGAATTACAAGTTTTATTGTAAAGGAATGTAGGGAACAGGAGTGTTGATTGCTATCTCAAGGATGAGAGGGTTTTCCTTTAGGCTACTTTTCCTTAGGTTACACAAGCACACATACAATGCATGTGTAGCAGGCCATAAACAGGCTTTTGTTTTGAACAAAGGTTATGCACAGTCATGCTAAGTTAGAAAGAAATCTAAAATGGCTTCCTTTGTATATCAGGCCTTTAGATGAGTTTTTTCCCCTCATCATTACTAGAAAAACGGTTAACTACATCAAAACAATAGCTTGATGTTTTCCATAGGACAAATTATAGAAGCCATTAGACTGATGCTACAGTGCCTACATTTGTAAGGACCTATTTAGATGTCCAAGCCATCTTGCTGTTTACTCAGAAAAATAGCTCCAGGAAATATGGGCAAACAGCCCTCGGAAAACAAAAGCAAGCCAGATTGGGGGAGATGCCCAATCAGTTAACCCCCCTAACCTCCCGGTTCCAGGAGTAATGGAGATGCAAATTAACTCAGGTGGTTAGTGACTCAGGTCAGGTCATGGTGAGGTTTTTCCCCCTAAAAGGTAGCCTGTAAGACAAAGAGAGGGCCTCTCTTTCTTTAGAGAGGACCCTGGCCCAGCCAGTGAAATGCTTGGTGTGAAACAAAGTTTTGCTTGACCTTTGCTTTTGTATCAGCCCCGTTCCTTTGACCACGGACCCTAATACATTAAGCAAGCCAAAAGTTAAGCCTATAAAAACCTCAAGGTTACAAAATCAAAATGCTAAGGACAACCATTCACAAACAGCTAACTAAGGTTTAAGCTGTAGCCAGTCAATAATTCACTTACTTTTCTTCTGCCTTTTCTCTGTAGAATCCTCTCTCTGAGCTCCTGCCAGTGAGTAAGTGTTCCTAATCATTTCTGCTGCCCAATTTGTACCAATTTTTGTTCAAACTCTTAAATTTTCATTATGCCTCAGTTTATCTTTTAATAGAAGCTATAGATAAAGTTAACACATAGATGATGAATTGGTCAAAGACACTTGAAATATCTAAATCCAACAAAAGATTGAAGTCTAGAATATTTAGGGAACATATAGAAAGTAACGATAAGAGAATAGCAACCTCAATAGAGAAATGGAAAAGGGATATGAACAGACAGTATATAGAAGCAGAAATGTTCTAGCAACTTCTTTTTTTTTTGCCTACTTAACTGCAACAGGATATATAGATTATATAGAAGAAAAACCTGAGTCCAACGCTTAAAAAAAGAGCTATTCCAAAGGAATATGAATCATAGATATGGAAAACAAAACAGTGACGTATCACTTTAGACCCATTAGAGTGACAAAAA
Organism: Spilogale gracilis; assembly: GCA_004023965.1. Lineage (NCBI taxonomy): Eukaryota > Metazoa > Chordata > Mammalia > Carnivora > Mephitidae > Spilogale > Spilogale gracilis. The sequence goes on along the minus strand of PITA01003640.1, from coordinate 42,658 downwards.
TTAGAAAGCTGAACAATGCCAAGTACCTGTAAGGGTGCAGGAGCCCTTCCATGTACTGTTGGGAATGTGGAATGGTCCTGCCGTTTTGGAGGGCAGTTGAGTAGTAGCCAGTCAATTTAACAGTAGGTACATATTCTGTGAATCAGCAATTCTGTTTCTGGATCTGTATTCCAAAGACGTTCCCAGTAAGTCCATAAGGGAATATATGTGGGATAATTGTCACAGCATGTTGAATGAGGCAGAGAATTGAAGGCAATGTGGGCCATTCATTACTAGAGAGTGGATAGGGAAATGTAGTGTACTGGGCACATACTAGAAGAAATTGACAACATACACAAAGTAACATGGACAAATTTTTACAAGAGTGTGGGTAGTGAAAGTAAGAAAGAGAACAGATACATAATACCATTTACATAAATTTAAAGAAGGGGTACAAACCCAAAAATACACATAAGCGTGCATATGTGTAAAAACACTTGCTTTAAACAGAATGGTTGTTTATGAAGGTAGGTAAGTGGGGGAAGAGAATGGGGATAAATGCCAATAAAGTGATCTTGCAGGGACCAATGATGACAATTACCCACATTTGAAAAACCAAGAAAACTATGCTGGTATCACCCCACTAAGGCAATTTGGAAAACAGGGCTTCATGGGGTAGTAATTGAATTTAATGATTTTGATGTCTTCTTTCACTACCCTTGTAAATGGTGTAAAAAAGGTAAGTTTTATTCTAAGACCTTTAGCCATGTCCTTGCTTTTAAGTAAAAATAATCATTTCATTTTAAGGACATACTGTGAATTTGTAGATGATGTGCTGTGATCTTGTCTACTCATTTTGGTGTCCCAACAGTAGTTAGCAGTTGGTAGATACAGCATAAAGTTTTATTTAGACAAATTATTACCAAGGAAGCTTTATTTTGCCCTGTTGCTACAAAGAATCTTGAAGTATTTTCCCCCATAGATCCATCTTAAATAAGGAGAGAGACAAAAAGAAAATGTTGTTTGAACTAATATTTCCCTCCAGTACTGTCCAATAACTCTCATATTGGCACTGATAATTCTTTTTTTTTTTTTAAGATTTTATTTATTTACAGAGAGAAACACACCTAAAGAGGGAACCCAAGGCCCGGGGGGGGGGGTGATGAGAGAGGGAGAAGCAGCCTTCCCACAGAGCAGGGAGCCCAATGCGGGTCTCCATCCTGGGACTTCAGGATCATGACCTGAACAGAAGGCAGACACTTAATGACTGAGCCACCCAGGTGCTCCTGCACTGATAATTCTTTTTTTTTTTTTTTTTAAGATTTTATTTATTTATTTGATAGAGAGAAACACAGCCGGAGGGGAACACAAGTAGGGGGAGTGAGAGAGGGAGAAGCAGGCTTCCCGCCGAGCAGGGAGCCTGATGTGGGGCTCGATCCTGGGTCTCCAGGATCACGACCTGAGCCGAAGGCAGTTGCCCAACCAACTGAGCCACCCAGGCGCCCCTGCACTGATAATTCTTAATAGAGAAACCAGATTTGTAAGATGGGCTCACTTAGAATGTATAAGCAATTGAGATGGCAGCATAATCTTCAGCTGTGATGTCTTCCATACACAATGAGTTTGTGAACCATCATCACTTGGTCTTCACAGCAGTTGAGTTTATTATTTACATTATAGATGACAGCATTGAGAGATGGACAGGATCTGTTCAAGGTCACATAACTTCTAAGTGGTAGGCCTGAGGCTCAACATCTCCCTCTAAGGTCTGTGCTCTATCTACTATCCCACTTAATTTATCTAATGCAGGGTGAATATTTCTTATTTTTAAAGTAATCATTGAACTCTAATGTGTTACTTAACCTTTGTGTCTAGGAAATCGAGGAAGAAAAGAAAAACATCTAAGAGAATTTAGGGAGTTAAGAAAATTGAGATAAATTGTAGCTGTAGATTATAGACCAAAATACTCAGTTTCTGCAATTGAGAAAATATTTTTCTTGCCCACTCTCCTTCCTTGCTTCAATGAAGAAAGGGTACTGCAGTAACGCCACTCTGTGACTTCCTCAGAGTTAACTAGTATTGGCAGGCCTGGGGCAAAGAAGTTGGGTAGCAGCACACTGTGTTCCAGATATTAACAAGATCTTAGTTTTCTCCCTGAGCACTGTGACTCCTTTTTAAAACACTTTTCTTTTATTTAAATTCAATTAATTAACATATAGTATATTATTAGTTTCAGAGGTAGAGTTCAGTGACTTATCAGTTGAGCACTGTGATGCTTAAAACCTTTCAACAACTGCTTCTTCAGGATGGGATATTTTCCTGCCCTTGGAAAAAATACCAAAAGATAGTCCTTTCCAAAGTGAAATATTTAGTTATTTATATCCAGCTACTTACCTCTCCTCTTGGTACGGTTACCCTACACATATAGGTTGCTTTTTCTTCTGCCTTCTAATTTATGAAGAAGTCATCTTTAAGGTTAATGATTGGTTTTAACACAAACACCATTCTTTGCTTTCCTTATTCAGTCTTAATTTCTTTAGACTTGTGGGATTGTTAGAGTAGGTGGTTAGTTAGGTTCTAAGAGGATCCCTGGAGGCCAGCACTGAGGAAGTCATGGCCAGCTACTGGGAATGTCAGAAGCCTGTCCTGTCAACCCTCCACAAGAAGCCAGGTCTAACCAGATAGGCCCAAGATGGTGGATGTCATGAAAGGAAACCCCAGACCAAATTAGAAAGAAAAACTGAAGCACTGCTTCCCACCCCAGGTAATATTTTGCCTCTTAGTTAATAACGGAAACTAAAAGACAGAACCCGAAACCCCCATGCCATGCCTTTCTCTTGCTATTGTTCTTGCTCTCATATCGCCACAGGGTACTTGTTACTTTAATAAACTTTTCCACTTCTGTTACTCATCCACTGTGCTGCCTGTCTGTCCTTGAATTCCTTCTTGTGACAAGACCAGGAACCTTCGGCAACTCCTTTCAGTTCTGGCTGGGTAAATGGCTCAGGAACGATGGTCTCCCCCATTCACCCAGCAACAAGATGGCCTTAGTCTTAATGGAAAATTTGGGAGTATAAAACAATGACATTTAGTGTTCCCATTCTCCTCCAAGAAAAATCTCAAAAACCCACTTCCCCCAAGAAAAATACAACAACTTTAGAGCTGTAACTGGGGATTAAATTGAAAGGAGGTGGCATGTGGAGACTAAATAAAGGATTAGATTCAACCATCTGTTTTACAGAGGCAACTCTGAGGTTGATTTGATTAACACCTTTCATATCAAGTTCTTGGTTCCCAATTCTGATTCTAACCAGCAATATTTTACTATCTTAAGCCTGTGGGGCTCTTTGCTATTGCTATCATAATTGCTATATTAATAGGCAGCAAGAGTTGAGATGGTGACTATAATGGGCTTTTTATACTACAGTGAATATGCTATTGTGTGGTACTGAAAGGAAGCATTACCTATGAATGCCACCAAGCCATCATTCTGTGGATGACAGCCCTGGTAATGTAACAAGCAACAAGTAAGGAGATTCTTTCTAAAATCCCACCGTGATGAAAGTACTTAACTATTGTTCATGCCTAACCAATTCAGGTGTAGAGACTTTACCAAGTCAGGGTAGGAAGTGGATGTTGGTAGAGCAGTGACACCATATGCTGAGAGGGAAGAATTACAAGGCTTGAATTCTCACTTCTCTAGTTAGTTCAGAGGTAACTTTGTATAGTATTTACATTTCTGCTTGTGGGAAAAAAAAGTTTTCCAATTTCCACAGGTAAATATGTTCTATATATCATGCTCTGTAGTTTTTTAAGAACTCTGAAGGGTTTGAAACTTAACTCTATTTGCTTACTACAGTCCCATGAATGCTAGTAGAAGCCAGCAAACTGGTAGGTCAGAGAAAAAGGGTAGTTTATTACTTACAGTCGTAGCAGCAATGTATCAACATTTTTGTGTCAGTTCGCTGAGCCCCAGTTCCCACAGGGTCGTGTGAAGAAGGCCAAATGACATCTGCATACACACTGGGTTTCGTTACAGGAAAAAAAAATAGCAAGCTTAGGAAACCCAAATCTTTAATTCTTTAATAATGGGCGGTAAGGACATCTGCCCTTTGCCAGAAGGGAGACTGATTTTTTTTTTTCTTTTTAAAGGTTTTCATTTATTTGACAGAGCGCAAAAGAGCAAGATCATGAGTGGGGTGAGGGGCAGAGGGAGAAACAGACTCCACACTGAGCAGGGAGCCCAATGTGGGGCTCAATTCCCAGACACTGGGATCATGACCCGAACCAAAGGCAGACACTTAACCAACTGAGCCACCCAGAAGACTGACTTCTAAGGCTGTAAGCAAACCTACCCTTTGCCCTAGAAGCGCACACTATTTCTATTGTCCAAGGTTGTTTCCTACACAAAGGTATAAGGGCAGACAGTATCCCCCTTATAAGACAAACAGACACATGGCCAACTGTCTTCCAACGTTGCAAAGTATAACTTAAATGATTTTTTTTTATTAAATAGTACTCCTCTACAATACCAAAGTTATAAGTAAAACACAAGACACCATGTAATTTCATAAAGACTGCATGTTATTTCTTGCCATGTGGCATTACCAAAAACCTAGTGGTTAATACATGTTTATTATCTCGGTTTTTACAGTTAGGAATCTAGGCCTGGCTTAAGTAGCTCCTCTGATTAGGGTCTCACAGTCTGCAATCAAGATATTGGTTGAGACTGTGATCTTATCTGAGGTTCTAATGAGGAAGGAGATGCTTTTAATCTCACTCAGGTTGTTGGCAGAGTTCAGTTTCTTGAGTGGCAGGACTGAAGGTTTTGGTTTCTTATTATGTTGGAGGTTGCCCTCAGCTTTGAGGCTCCATTTCTTATTATGTGGGGTTCCCCGACATGGCTACCTACTTCCTTCAAGCAAGGGAGAGAGTAAACAATTCCAGTAAAAGGGCTTATACTGTCTCCATAAGACATTCATATAGTCACATCTATTTCATCACATTTGATATATTCTGTTAATGTTTCCCAATGTATTTTTGGAAGGGGCAGGCAGTTGGCTACTGAAGATAATTTATGTGAGAAGTCTTTCTGAGGAGGGAAAATTTTAGCTGAAAACTCAAATGATGAGGAGTCAGCAGTCAGAAGATGGGTAACAGGGATGAGGAACATTCTGGGAAAAAGGGACTGAAACTGGGAAATGTAGTTATGCCCAGAGACAGAAAAATATTATCATACCATTAAATGTTATATTTTGTTTCTGTGTCTGTTTTCTCCATCATTCAGTAAGCTGTACAAATTATCGCAATCTTCACACCTATTTTATAGTAAATAGTAAATTTTTTAAAATAAATGGATGGGGCGCCCAGGTGGCTCAGTGGGTTAAACCCTCTGCCTTCAACTCCGGTCATGATCTCAGGGTCCTGGGATTGAGGTCTGCATCGGGCTCTCTGCTTAGCAGGGAGCCTACTTCCTCCTCTCTCTGTGCCTGCCTCTCTGCCTACTTGTGATCTCTCTCTGTTAAATAAATAAATAAAATCTTTAAAAAAAATAAATGGATGGATTTTTCATTTAGGAATCATTTTATTAATTTTTCATTTATCAGGAACTTCAGAGATACAAAATGATCATGTGAAGGCCTGTGCCCACAATGAACTCACAGTTGTGCGGAGCAGAGTTGCAAATAATAACTGATCCAAGGTGGTCCATGCTATTGGTGCTACTATAGCTTTGGAAGAAAGGAGGAGGCCTCACTCTATTTGGGGCATTTGAGAAAACTACATAAAGGTAGTAAAGTTAGCACTGAGTCTTCAAGGATACCTAAATTGGGTGCATAAATAAGAAAAGGCATAATAGGCGAAGGAATCAGCTTGAGCAAGGGCTTGGGAGTGACAAAACATATGACTGGTTTGCAAAACCCCCAAGAAGTTTAGGAGTAAACAAAACCAGGAGTCTGTGTGGAAAGAGGGATAGCAGGCCTGGAAGCTTATTCAATGTGGATCATAACAAAAGGACAAAGAAGTTAACTCTAAGGTGTGCCACTAGCCTACCAGGATCATTTGAGTATCATAAGTAATAATGGATTAAAACACATCAGAAATATAAAATGTATGCATTCTTAATGATACCAACCAAACAAAACCTTATTGGTTTATACTGGAGGTTGTTAGGGCACCAACTCATTTTTCTGACATTTTATAATTAAAGGGAAAACCGACAGCATTTATCTATTCTTTCTTCTAGTATCCCTCTATTTCAGGGTAACCAATGAGTTGGTGTAAGTTTTTGTTTTGTTTTCTTTTGTTTTAGGATTTTTATTTGAGAGAGAGATGACCAGAGAGAGCACCAGTAGTGAGGGACAGAGAGAAAAGCAGACTCCTGGTTGGGCAGGGAGCCCTATGTGGGGATCCACCCGGGACTCCACGAAAGTTTTTTTTAATAGAAGAATCCCAGCTAACAAAGAAAATCATTGAAAGTGTTAAAAATCTACTGCTATAAGACTTAAGAACTATACCAAATGCAATGTGAAGACTTTTTTTTTAAATCTTTTGATAGGAAAAAAACCTATTAAATGATATTTTGGCTTTAACCAGGTTAATTTGAATATGTACTAAGTATGAGAGGACATGAAGGAATTATTTTGTTAGACATAAAGTTAAAAAATCCATATGGGGGTGCCTGGGTGGCTCAGTTGGTTAAGCGACTGCCTTCGGCTCAGGTCTTGATCCTGGAGACCCGGGATCGAACCCCACATCGGGCTTCCTGCTCAGTGGGAAGCCTGTTTCTCCCTACTCAGTCCCTCTGCTTGTGTTCTCTCTCTGGCTGTGTTTCTCTCTGTCAAATAAATAAATAAAATCTTTATAAAAAAATCCATATCAGTTTGACATGCACATTATTTAAGGGTAAAATAATGTTTGGGATTTGTTTCAAAGTACTCCAGCAAAGAGCGGAGCCAAGGGATGAAACTAGATTGGCAAAACGTTAATTGTTGATTCTTGGTGATAGATACGTGAGGGTTATTAAAAGTGGATTCACTTTTGCCTGTTTAAATTTTTCCTTAATAGTTTTAAAAAGCAGAACTAGCCCCGCGGAAAGGGGATATCCGAAATGAAAGACTTCAACTATTCTAGAAGGTTTTGAGACTTTCAGAAAGTTGTGAACTGTAACTGCCAAGTCGCTCGTTGGGCGGCTTAGGGCTCACGACAGTTTAGGGAGTGCAGTGGGAAGCGAGGCCGTCTTTCCCCTGCCCTGCGGACACCCCGCCTCAAGCCCGTCCGCCTCTCTTTCCGATCTTTCTTCCCTCGGCGCCCTACACGCCCTTCACGCCCCTCAGGCCCTGGGGCGCTCCTCTTTTCCCCCGCCCCCATCCTGCCTCTCGAGCACCTAGCCCCACCCAGCCCTTTTTCCGACCCTTACCTGTCCCCTCCCATGCCAGCCCCACCCCTTCCGTTTCAGGCCCCGCCCCGTGTATTCGCCCCGCCCTTCCTCCTACTCCTCGCCCCGCCCCTTACGGGCTCAGTGGAGGACGTTACTATAGCCACCGTGCACACCGCAGTTAAGCGTCCCTAGTTGGTCCCCGGCTGGCCCGAGGGAAGAGGCGACACCATGAGCCATGCGCTGACTATCGAAGAGCCCCAGGCCAACCTGCAGGTGTCTCAGACCTGGTGCGGGGTGAGGTCGGGGGCCCGGGGCAACGTCTCTTCCAATCGACAGTATGATTTTCTGTACGGTAAGGGTGGCACCACACTTCGCTCCTGAGTTACTGACTCCTGGGCTAGGTGCGCTTCGGGACGGTGGGACCGGGGGTCCGGTGAGCGGAAGATGAGCCTCAGGACGGATGCCTTGTCCGCGGTTATCCTTTGTTGGGTGGGAGCAGCTCTGAGCTTCCCAAGTGGCGGTGCTCTCCACGAGCGTCGGAAGCCCCAGGTGCGCTCAGGGTCTGCGAACACCGCACCAGATCGCCTTAATGTTCCCCACCGTCTTTTCCTGGTAATCTGCACAGCTTTAAACAATCTTCCTGAAACTTTTCCCGGTGTTTTGTTTCCAGAAAAGTATGCAATGATTTGCAGACTTGGAGATTCACTCAAATTCCTACGTTCAAACTGCAAAAATGACCTTCCGGCTCCCGTTCTCGGGGCAACTCCAAATTTGGCTTTGTAGATAAAAGTCGTTTATCTCACATTTGTTTTTAGTTTTCTCTCTCTCTTTTAAAAAATATTTTATTTATTCATTTGACAGAGAGTGAGGATGGGAACACAAGCAGGGGGAATGGGAGAGGGAGAAACAGGCTTCCCTCTGAGCAGGGAGCCATATTGGCGCTGGAACCCAGGACCCTGGGATCTTGACCCCAGCTGAAAGCAGACGCCCAGCCACTGAGCTACCCAGGAGCCCCAGTTTTCTCCTTTTAAAAAAACCTGTTATTACTCATCAAAGTATTGCTTATAAACTAGGTCCACTTGATTCTTTTGGGTCAATAAAGGCAGGCCCAGTTTGTTTTAATGCCTTGCTTGTCCGTTAGTATTCTGTTTCTTTTACCGGACCTTAAATTCCTTGAGTTCTTTAGGTACTTGTTTTATACAATTTTTCAGCCGTCTCAGCACCTATTCCAGTGTTGGTACAAATGCGAGCTACTTCACACACACACAAAAAATTACTGATTTTTTAAGATTTATTTATTTATTTGACAAAGAGAAACATAGCTAGAAAGGGAACACAAGCAAGGGGAGTGAGAGAGGGAGAAGCAGGCTCCCCTGCTAGCAGGAAACCCAGTGTGGGACTGGATCCTGGGACTCTGGGATCACAACCTGAGTGGAGGGCAGCCACGTAACGACTGAGATACCCAAGGGCCCCAAACTTATTGAATTTTTGAATTTACTATTATAAGAATTTTAATCAGTTAAACATGATTTTTCTAATTCTGCTCTCATCAGCCCTATGCTCTTCACCCGAACCTTGCATTGCTTTTAACATGTGGTATCTCCTCTAGGATTCCTAGGACCGTCTTTGGATGGGAAATCCACAGGTTACCCATTTCCTGGTATAGGGACTGTGTAGTGGTTGCTTAGGCATTATGGCCAGTGGTTTTCTTTATTCGCTCTTGGTTTCATCTTGTAAAATAAGTCTGGTAAACTGTAAACACATCACCATGTGGGTTTCAAAGGTAATTTGGAAATTGAATAGACCTCTTAAGTAAAGACAGGCAAAGAATGTATCAAGCTTCTTGTCTCTTATCCTTAAAAGTATTCCTTTCTTTCTGTCTCTCTCTCTCTTTTTTTTTTTCTTTGGCAGGGAGATTGCTAAATGTTTCATCTCTCTCTCTCTTTTTTTTTTTTTTTTAAGATTTTATTTATTTGACAGAGAGAAACATAGCCAGAGAGGGAACACAAGCAGAGGGAGTGAAAGAGGGAGAAGCAGACCTCCTGCGGAGCAGGGAGCCCGATGTGGGACTTGATCCCAGGTCTCCGGGATCATGACCTGAGCTAAAGGCAGTCGCTTAATCAACTGAGCCACCCAGGCGCCCTGTTTTCATCTCTCTTGCAAGGAACAGAAACCCACTCAAAATAGGCCAAAAAAAGTTTGGATTGTTCCAGTAAAACAGGCAGTCTCATAGTTGTTAATGGACAGGAAGCAGAGTATGGCCGGGACAAACTAGAACCAAGACAGGGAAGGTCAGAACTAAGGTGTGGTGCCCTTCTGCATGATTTCTTGGACCTTATGGGTTTTTTACTTTGTTTAGTCTGTCACATTTAGCAAGTAAAAATACAGGATGCACAGTTAAATTTCAATTTGAAATAAGTAATGAATAATACTTAATTATAAATGTTTAGCCCCATTCAGTATTTGGGATCTCTTTATATAAAAAATCACTCATTGCCTATATGAAGTTTAAATTTAACTGGGCATCCTGTATTTTATCTATCAACCCTAACCCTTGCTTTTTCCTGCGTGTATGTTTCCTTCTCCCATCTGATGGGAGACCACTTCTTTATGGATTTCTCTTGCTATGACAGGGATTCAGTGGCATCCATGACATCTCGTGCTCAAGCTCATCACCAGGTGTATAGAGTCCTCATGTATCTTAGCTGAAAATTGAAGAGAGAAATAAGATAGGCTGTTGACAAGCCAGGAAACTGACTGGCTTGGGTTCGATTGCCACCCTGACAGAACTGTGCTAGGGTTAGTGTGGTGGTCAGTGATATACACATGAACACCTTTCCAGGTTTTCACACTTCCCCAGCCCCCACCCCTCAAACCCAATGGCTTTTTCACCATAGTTAATTGTCTGTAAGGCTTTTGTTCTCTAAGAGCTTTGGGTGTCTTCATTAAATGTAATTTTTACTCTTCTGATCCCTCTAGCAATTAAGATTAATTCAGATACCTTCCATTTTTTTTTTTTGGTACTTTAGAGTTAACATCATTTTCTTAATAGATTTTACCTCATTTATATACCATTTTGCATTTTATTCAGTTTTTTGGTAAATGCTTTGTGTCTCTCAAGTGCCTCTCGAAGTGACCACTGTACGTTGTCACTGTGTTGAATCTGTACATTATTAGTAGGTACACTACTTCCCTGATAATGAAAGCCTTTTAAATATATGATATAGTTTTCCTAGTTTCCAAAAAAAATTTTTTTTTAAGATTTTATTTATTTGACAGAGAGAAAAACAGCAAGAGAGGGAACATAAGCAGGGGGAGTGAAACAGGGAGAAGCAGGCTTCCCACCAAGCAAGGGAGCCTGATGTGGGACTCGATCCCGGCTCTCCGGGATCATGACCTGAGCCGAAGGCAGTCACCTAACCAACTGAGCCACCCAGGCGCCCCTTCAAAAATGTTTTAAAATGCTTTCTAGGTTTATCATAAGCTCTTTCCTCCTTTTTTCCCCCAGAATATGCAATTTAGTAAACTTTTGCCTAAAAGTAATCCTTCTGTCTTGGGGTTTGACACACTTCCTCTCTCTCATGATTTCTTGGTTGTGACAACTTCCTGGGCTTGCTAGAACAGTTTCTACAGTATGGCTAAATTGGCTGAGGGGCTTTCTCATGGTTTCTATGGGGAAATTTTGCCCATAAAACTCATGGGGTTTTGATAATATTGGGCCTGGGAGCCAGAAGGATTGGAGTTGAAATTTTAACTGTCAGAAAGTGGTGAACTTTTTGAAGCCTCAGTTTCCTTCCCTTTAAAAAGGAGGCTTAGTGCCTACCTTGTTGGGTTTTTGTGAGGATTAAATACTGCACCTGAAGCACTTAATACCTGTCTAGGAATAAGCAAATGATATATGGTGAGTGCTATTACCTGGGCATCTCAGAGATCCTTCTCTTGCCTTTTGAGCATTGATAATGATCACAGTTGTAGGATATGTTGCAGAATGTGTAGTCATAAATCCTACAGTATTGTGCCATTATCTTCTATAGATGGCAGGAATGTTTCTATGGATAGCATGTCTTTGTACTCTTTATGGGTAGAAGAGGAAAATGGTTTATAATTTGTTATTCAGGCTTAGGGGAAATGCAGGCTATACTCATTTAATATGAAGAACACAATTGGAACCATAGACCCAGTGACATCTTTTAAATCACTTAAAGTAAGAATATGAATAGAAATTTCCCTTTGAGAAGATACAGATGTAGTGGAAAGAAGTGACATGTGTACCCCAGTGTTCATAGCAGCAATGTCCACAGTAGCCAAACTGTGGAAAGCGCTGAGATGCCCTTCAACAGATGAATAGATAAAGAAGATATGGTCCATATGTGCAATGGAATATTACACAGCCATCAGAAAGGATGAATACCCAACTTTTGCATCAACATGGATAGGACTGGAGGAGATTATGCTGAATGAAATAAGTCAAGCACAGAAAGTCAATTATATGGTTTCACTTGTGGAACATAAGGAGTAACTTGGAGCACATTAGGAGAAGGAGAGGGAAAATGAATTGGGGGAAATCAGAGAGGGAGATGAACCATGAGAGACTGTGGACTCCAAGAAACAAACTGAGGGTTTTGGAGGGGAGAAGGGTACAGGGATGGGTGAGCCTGATGGTGGGTATTAAGGAGGGCACGTATTGCGTGGGGCACTGGGTGTTGTATATAAACAGTGAATCTTGGAACACCATATCAAAAACTAATGATGTATTTTATGCTGACTAACATAACACAATTAAAAAATAAAGGCAAGAATAAAAAAAATTTCCCTTTAGGGGCACCTGGGTGCTCAGTCAGTTAAGCCTCTGCCTTCGGCTCTGGTTTTGCTTCTCCCTCTCCCTCTGCCTGCCTTCCTCCTGCTTATGCTCTCTCTCTTTCTCTCTCTGTGTGTCAAATAAATAATAAATAAATAAACCTTAAAAATTTCCCTTTTCCCATTCTATTCCCAGTATATCAGATATGTTGAAGCTATAGCCTTCTTTAAACAGGTGCATTCATTCGGCCTTCAAATTCACTAGCTTGTAATATGGGGTCATAAAATCTGGCTTTGTCATTCCTAATCAGCCCAGTTTTCATCCCTTCTCAACTTGAATCATAGGTGTGGATTTGGGTGCTGCAGCTGAAGAAGAGTATATCTAAAGGTGATGATTCCCAAATTCATATCACTGGTGCAGACTTCTCCCCCAAACTCTAGATTCTTTTTTTTTTTTTTTTTAAGATTTTTATTTATGTATTTGACAGAGAGAAACACAGCTAGAGAAGGAACACAAGCAGGGGGAGTGAGAGAGGGAGAAGCAGGCCTCCTGCCAAGCAGGTAGCCTGATGTGGGGCTCGATCCTGGAACTCCAGGACCATGACCTGAGCCAAAGGCAGTCACCCAACCAACTGAGCCACCCAGGTGCCCCCAGACTCTAGATTTTTTTTTTTTTTTTAAAGAATTTTTATTTATTTGACAGCGAGAAACACAGCCAGAGAGGGAACACAAGCAGGGGGAGTGAGAGAGGGAGAAGCAGGCCTCCCGCGGAGCAGAGAGCCCGATGTGGGACTCGATTCCGGGTCTCCGGGACCATGACCCGAGCCGAAGGCAGTTGCTCAACCAACTGAGCCACCCAGGCGCCCCTAGATTTTTTTTTTTAAGATTTTATTTATTTGACAGAGAGAAACACAGCTAGAGAGGGAACACAAGCAGGGGGAGTGAGAGAGGGAGAAGCAGGCTTCCTGCTGAACAGGGAGCCCGATGTGGGGCTTGAACCCCGGTCTCCGGGATCATGACCTGAGCCGAAGGCAGCTGCTTAACGACTGAGCCACCCAGGCGCCCCCAGACTCTAGATTCTTATATCAAGTTGCCTACTTCATTTCTCCACTTGGACATATAATAGATACGTAAGGCATGCTTTTCATGTTCTCCCTACAAACCTGCTCCACCACAGGCTTTCCTGTGTCAGTTGATACCAACCCCATACTTTATTATTTTTTTATTATTTTTTTATTGTTAGTCACCATACAGTACATCATTAGTTTTTGATGTAGTGTTCCATGATTCATTGTTTGTGTTTAACACCCAGTACTCCATGCAATACGTGCCCTCCCTAACACCCATCACTGGGCCAACCCATCCACCCAACCCCTTCCCCTCTAAAATCCTCAGTTTGTTTCCCAGAGTCCGTAGTCTCTCATGGTTCATCTCCCCCTCATTTCCCCCTATCCACTTTTCCCATCCTTCTCCTAATGTCCTCCATGCTATGTTCCACAAATAAGTGAAAACATGATAATTGACTTTCTCTGCTTATTTCACTTAGCATAATCTCCTCCAGTTCCATCCATCCAAACTCATACATTAGTTGCTAAATCCAAAAGTCTTGGAGCCATCATTGTCTTATCTCTCTCTCTCTCTGACACACACTATTCTAATCCATCAATAAGTCCTCTCTGTCCCACCTTAAAAATATGTCTAGAATGCTGTCCCATTTCATCAGTTCTTTTGCCCCCACCGTCATCTCTTCTCTAGGCTCACTGCATGAGCCTCCTAATAGGTCTCCCTGTCTTTTCCATTGTTTCCATTCAGTCTGTTCTTCACTGAGCAGCCACAATGAACATTGTATTATTTCTTTTTAAAAGATTTTATTTATTTTAGAGAGAGAGCATATGAGTAAGTGGGGAGGCAGTAGAGGGGAAGGGAAGATGGAAAGGGAGAGAATCCCAAGAAAACTCCACACTGAGTACAGAACCCTATCCAGGGCTCAATCCCACAACCCTGAGAGCATGACCTCAGCTGAAACAAAGCGGGAAAGGGAGAGAATCCCAAGCAAACTCTGCACTGAGTGCAGACCCCTATGCAGGGCTCAATCCCGCAACCCCAAGATCATGACCTCAGCTGAAACTTAACTGACTGAGCCACCCATGCGCCTCTACAATGAACATTTTAAAATGTAAGTCAGATTTTGTCACATCTTGTTTCAAAATCTTGCAATGGTTTCCCACCTCACTCAGATTAAAAGCCAAAGTCTTTTCAGTGGTCCACAAAGCCCCATGTGATCTAGGCCCCTGATAACTTGTCTGACATTTTACTACCATATTTTGCCCCTCTCACTCTGTTTCAATCCAGACATGTCAAGCATGCTGCCATCCTAGGGCCTTTGCTCTGTTTCCTCTCCTTCAAATGCTCTTCAGATAACTGTAGTTAACTCCCTGCTTGCAAGTCTCCTTAAATGTCAGCCTTCGAGGCACCTGAGTAGCTCAGTCAGGTTAAGCATCTGCCTTGGGCTCATGTCATGATCCCAGGCTCCTGGGATTGAGTCGTGCATCAGGCTCCCTGCTCAGTGGGGAGCCTGCTTCTCCCTCTGTCTCTGCTGCTCACCCTGCTTGTTCTCTCTCTCTCTCACTCCCTCTCTCTGTCATAAATAAACAAACAAACAAACAAATAAAGTGAGTCACCCCTCAATGAGACCTGGCCTGCCCTGACTGCCCTGTGTAAAATTGCAATGCAATCTCCATTACCTGCTCTTTCCCCAATTTTTTAGTAGCACTTACTGTCCTCTAATATGTATTATGCCAATTGGTTGTGTTTATTGTCTCTCTCTCTTCCTCTCTCTCTCTCATAAAAGCAGGGATCTTTATATCTTTTTCTTGATATGTTCCAGGCACCTTGAACATAGTAATCTCAATTAATCTTTTTTTTTTAAAGATTTTATTTATTTGATAGAGAGAAACACAGCGAGAGAGGGAACACAAGCAAGGGAAGTGAGAGAGGGAGAAGCAGGCTTCTGGCCAAGCAGGGAGCCCAATGTGGGACTCAATCCGCGATCTCCGGGATCATGACCTGAGCCAAAGGCAGTCACTCAACCAACTGAGCCACCCAGGCACCCCTCAATTAATCTTTCCTAAAAGAAAGAGAGCTAAGCCTCTTGTAGTTTTTCAACCTTGGGGAGAATATTAAATGTCTGCATCCAATATATCATTTTTGTTTTGTAACTGAGGAATTATTAGATTCAATTGTCTAAGTTAAATTAAATTTAAATTACTTATAAATCACAATAACAATTATTAATTTCTGTGAAGAAATATGTTGCCAAGTTATGTAGACTAGTTGGTCAGGGTATTTGTTTCTCAAGAGATATCTTCTTGGGAAATCAAGTCTCTATCTGAAGGTTGCTTATGAATTTAATACCATATTGTTTCATTTTAAGGGATGGTATAATCAACCATAAGTATTCTTCATTGCTTTAAAGATATATCTAACAAGCCCATACTTAAAATAACAGGGCAATCTTTTATTGAACTTTGGAGGAAAAACTTAGTCCCATCATCAACATCCTTCTAAATTTAAGGAGTGAATTATAGCTGATTTTATTTATTTATTATTAGAGAATGACATTTTCTTACTATGTGTATCAATTCTGAGGTAACATATTGTTAAGAGTTTGTATCTTTCCCTTGTACTGAATATGGGAGGTAGTGTCCCAATGTGTTACTTCTTTCACTTGCAAATGGGCATAGTTAGTGTATGCATCTTAGAGTATTTCTTGGGCTACCCAGAACCAGAAAGTGGTTTGTTCATAGGAGAGAAAAGATGGCTCTGGTGCTTGAGAACCTATCAGGCCTACTTTTTGCCTTCCAGTTCTATAACCTGACTTTGGAATATACAGAGGAGAAATGCATCTGATAGTCTCCCACTGGTGACAGAGTAACAGGGCAATGAGCTGCTGTAGAGTTAAGCAATATCTAAATCTTTTTTTTTTTTTTTTTAAAGATTTTATTTATTTGACAGAGAGAAACACAGCCAGAGAGGGAACACAAGCAGGGGGAGTGAGAGAGGGAGAAGCAGGCCTCCCATGGAGCAGGGAGCCCGATGTGGGGCTCGATCCCGGGTCTCCAGGATCATGATCTGAGCCGAAGGCAGTTGCTTAACCAACTGAGCCACCCAGGCATCCCACAATATCTAAATCTTATAATTTGTATTCCAGTTAAGAAATTACCTAATTTTGCCATTGTTCTCAGCCTAGATCTGTTCCATTCCTTATACCACCTTATTGCTTATTTTGCAGATCCACTGTTTATCGTGTCAAGTGAGAAAGACCATGTACAGGCAACTATTCAAGCTAACCTGATTCGAAACAGACTGGTAGGTCTAATTCAGTTATTAAAGCAGTCTAATGAGCTTGAACCATCTAGTTTTGCTAACCACACTAATCAGATTGAGTAGTCATGAGATCTCAGTGGATTTTATATGCTGCAGAAATTACTCTGCCATGATTACTAAGGGATAAGACATCTTGATACTTATGGCCCAGTGTGAAGATTAATTAATAATGAATAAAGGGCTCATTATAACTTAATTTATTTCAGTGGGAAAAGTTATATGTGCTTGTGTTGAAAGAATTCAAGTAGTACAAAAACATATACAGTATGAAATAAATTCTAACCCTTATCTTATAATCTTTCTTTCTTATAATCATCCATTGTCATCAGTTTTTTGGGTATCTTTCCTTTTTTTTATTTTTTATTTTTATTTATTTATTTTTTGGGGGGGTATCTTTCTAGAGATATTCTATGTCTATACAATTACTCTTCTTTCTATGCTATATACAATGTTTGTACCTTTCAAAATGTACAATAATAGAATGCTTTAGAAAACCTGATGGTAAAATTCTGTCCTTTCCCTCCCTATCTCCCTTTCCTAATATTAGAGAAAAGTTCCCAGGTTTAGAACCATGTTCAGTGACCTGATCCATTATCCGAGTTATTCTCTATATTGGAGCAAGGCAGACCCTGTCCCACCATTCATCCGCCGGGACTGGAAAGGACAGGAGGAGAAACAGAGAGAAACCCTCAGGCAGCTTGCCATGTAAGTGTCAGGCAGCTTTGGCTACCCCTCATGTTTTTAATGAATGCATTTTTCCTCTTAAGATTTTTTTCTTCTGCATTTTTTTTTTTAAGATTTTATTTATTTATTGGACAGAGAGAAACACAGCGAGAGAAGGAACACAAGCAGGGGGAGTGAGGGAGGGAGAAGCAGGCTTCCCGCCGAGCAGGGAGCCCGATGCAGGGCTCGATCCCGGGTCTCCGGGATCATGACCTGAGCTAAAGGCAGTCGCTTAACCAACTGAGCCACCCAGGCGCCCCTCTTCTGCATTTTTTAAAAGTACAATTGCAATGTTACACTTCGGTCAATTGACTTCAAATTCTTTCTAATCCTTTAACCAAAACAAACCTGATTTTGGGACAATAATTATAGGTTTATAAGCTAGTAGATATATTCTTAGAAGATTGGAGTGAATATATATACATATATATGTGTGTGTGTGTGTGTGTGTGTGTGTGTGTGTGTGTATATAAACTAAAGGACAATTTGCCACAAAGGTAGAGGTGACTGAATTTGTTTCTTTGATCCATCTTAGAAATTGTATCTATACCCTTCTGCTATTGTCTAAATATTTACATATTTAGAGTATTTATACAAAGCACCTTCAGAGACAAATCTCTTGAATTCTTTACTCTTTTAATTGTTTACAAATCATGCCTAGTAAATTAAAAGAAAAAAGCTGCCTTTCAGCCTGGATATAACAAGTTGTCTCTTAAAACTCTATTATTCCTATAATACTGTTAATTAAAAGTGTGCATTTTTGTATGGGAGATTTCATAAGTCTTCTCTTTTTTCTTTTTTTTTTTTTTTAAAGATTTTTATTTATTTATTCGACAGAGAGAGGGATCACAAGTAGGCAGAGAAGCAGGCAGAGAGAGAGGAGGAAGCAGACTCCCTGCTGAGCAGAGAGTCTGACGCAAGCCTCGATCCCAGGACTCCTGGGATCATGATCTGAGCCGAAGGCAGAGGCTTTAATCCACTGAGCCACCCAGGCACCCCAGTCTATTCTTTTCTTACTCTTCCTCTTGTTAGCTCCTGGTTTCCTGGCTCAGGGAAAGTAATTATTATGTAGTCTGAGATATAGGTTGCTTGGATGCATGTTGTAGACGACTTTGCTGTCAGTCTCAGATACCCTGTGTATCTCCTACTTTATCAACATAAAAATATGAAATAGGAATTATATTTGGAAATGGCATGTTAGACTTTAATAATGTTTTCCTGCTTCATTTTAGAACTGATAAGTCTTTTCAGATGGCTAAAGAAGCTTATGAAGATCCTGAAGTTACTGGAAAGAATCGTTATAAATATTTTGAAAGGTAAAAGTAATTACTCATAAAAATGAGCCCTGATATTAGAAAATATCTTTATGCTAATGGTAGAAGCTATCAGTTTTGAGTGCATGCAGTGTGTCAGGCACCAGTTTAAGTGCCTTATATATATAGTCAATTTTTTTTAGATTGTATTTTTAAGTAATCTCTATACCCAATGAAGGGCTCAAGTTCAGAACCCCAAGATCAAGAGTTGCATGCTCTACCAAGTGAGCCAGCCAGGTACCCTATATAATCAATTTTTACAAAGAAATGTAGGATAAGATATATTTTCCCTGTTTATCAGTAAGGAAGCTGAGACCAAGAGAGGAAAAATAAATTGCTTGAAGTGTCTTAAGTTAGCAAGTGGCAGATCTTGGATTCTAGCTAAATCTGCCTAACTTCAGAGGTAGTAGCTATAAATAAGAATGTAAATTTGAGAACAAAATGAAATCATCAAATCAAGTGAGATACAGCAGATTCATCATGACAGTCATAGTACATGGAGAATTGCTATAAGTGGTCAAATAGGCGACATTCACTGTCTTTGTGTGAATGTTGCCAAAACCAACATGGTCGAAAATTTCAGTTTGTTTCACTTATGATCAATACTCATGAGATAATCATGTAGTTGGATTAAAATAAAAGGTCAAATATAGGTCTATGTGGTTAGAAAGTTTTCATGCCATATGTACATGAGCTTCCTTGAGAAAGTAAATCTGTGGGGTGCCTGGGTGGCTCAGTTGGTTAAGCGACTGCCTTTGGCTCAGGTCATAATCCTGAAGACTTGGGATCGAGCCCCATATTGGGCTCCCTGCTCGGTGGGAAGCCTGCTTCTCCCTCTCTCACTCCCCCGGCTTGTGTTCCCTCTCTAGCTGTGTTTCTCTCTGTCAAATAAATAAATAAAATCTTTAAAAACAAAAAAAAGAAAGTAAATTTGTAATCCACATTGTTATTTGTGAGCAACCTCTTTAGAGAAGGTTTATAATGCTGACTTTTTAGAGGAGTGTTAAATTTTATTTTTTTTTATCTTTTTTTTTTTTAAAGATTTTATTTATTTACTTGACAGAGTGAAACACAGCCAGAGAGGGAACACAAGCAGAGGGACTGAGAGAGGGAGAAGCAGGCTTCCCGCCGAGCAGGGAGCCCGATATGGGACTCGATCCCGGGTCTCCAGGATCATGACCTGAGCCGAAAGCAGTTGCCCAACCAACTGAGCCACCCAGGCGCCCCAAATTTTCAATATAGTATACTTAATTCTTAGACTTTCTGGAGGTAGTTTTTAAAACTAAATTATTGAGAATTTCAGAATATCTCAGAGAACTAGAGAAGTTGCTGGGAGCTCATGACCAGCTGAAGCCCAGGTATAAGGCATTGTTTCTGAAAGTGTGGCTTGTTTACCATTTGCAGGGAAGACATTGGAATTTTGTTGTTGTTGTTGTTTCTTAGATTTTATTTATTTATTTGACAGAGAGAAACACAGCTGAAAGAGGGAACACAAGTAGGGGGAGTGAGAGAGGGAGAAGCAGGCATCCCGCTGAGTAGGGAGCCCAATGGGGGGCTCTATCCCGGGACTCCAGGATCATGACCTGGGTCTGATGCTTAATTACTGAGCCACCCAGGCGCCCCTATTGAAGTGTTTATTACAAATGCAGATTCATTAGCTCTATCTTAAATCTATTGGATCTCCTGGGCTAGACTTGGTAATTTGCATTTTAAACAAAAATCTCCCCACTCCAGTGATTTTGTGTTTGTCAAAGTTTGAAGATTACCAGTACGGGATATTCAAGCTCACTGCTTTTAAGAGACTAATATGAGAATTGGAATAAAGCCCAGAGAGCACACAATGTAAAAGTCCCACACATTTGTATTCTTTTCCCACCAGGCCTTTCCTTCCATTTCATCAACAGATGCCACTCAGTGTTGTTTTTGCACCAAGCAAGTAAGTAACCATTATTTTACAACTTTTTTTCCTAGTTGATTTTTTGTTTGTTCCCGTGTTTGTTTCCGGAAGATAGTTCTCTAAATCAACATTTTTCAAATTCCAGATCATAAACCATTAGAAAACCATGACATATTTTAGTGGTCATGAATAGCATTTTAGAAAATGAAAAGGAAAATAACCAAAAGCATCAGATACATTGAGGGTAAATTGCCTATTTGCTAATAACTTCTGTTGGATAGATATATATGTATGTTCATATGTAATGGTTATAATATAAAATATTTCTTATTACACATATGGTAAAAATAAAAGTTAAAAAATGCTTTAAATATCCTCTTGCTTCCCTAAAACACATACTTATTTCACTTATTTGGCAATAAGCTCTTCAACATTTTATCAAGAATACTAATCAGTTATGGAATAATTTCTGAATACTAGAAGTTCATAATTTAATAATTATCTAATCTACACAAGGTTATTTACTATACAAAGATCAATAAAACATGTCCCACAGAGGGACAGAGAATTTAAAGGACAAGGGCCAAGTCAGGGATGAATGTGCAGTTCTCCCATCTTTTGGGGGCTACAGTGTTTTGCTATACTGTTTCCTGGGTCAGTATAACTTAATGCATGTATAAGAGAAAAAATTGAAATGATCAGGAAAAGAAATATTTCTTAAGGTCTCAGATTTCTGAACAGAAATTTAGATAGGGCGTGGCTTTCAAACAAGCATTTAAAGGTTACACTAATGATATAGCATTTTATGAATTGAATATATGTTATCAAATGTCTGTAATCCTCAAGGTAAGTGCCAGTTATGATCCCAATTCTCTGATCATTTATTTATTTATTTATTTATTTATTTATTTATTTATATTGGATAGAGAGAAACACAGCTAGAGAGGGAACACAAGCAGGGGGAGTGAGAGAGGGAGAAGCAGGCATCCTGCTGAGCAGGGAGCCTGATGTGGGACTCGATCCCGGATTTCTGGGATCATGACCTGAGCTGAAGGCAGTCGCTTAACCGACTGAGCCACCCAGGCGCCCTTATTTATTTATTTTAAAAGAATATTTATTTATTAGACAGTGCATGAACCAGGTGGGGGGGGGCATGCAGATTCCTCACTGAGCAGGGAGCCTGACACAGTTTTGATCCCAAGATCATCATGACCTGATGCAAAGGCAGATGCTTGCTTAAATGACCGAGCCATCCAGTGACTGATTTTTTTAAAGACTATGCATGGGTACCTTTGGCTCTTATATAGATGGAGAATAGATTTCTTGCCCTTACCCTAGAGGGAGCAACTTAATGTGGTGTCAGTTTACTTGTGGACAGCTGTAGACTTGTTTTCAGTGAAATGCTCTATAAGAGAAAAGGGGAACATATGAGATTCGTGGATCCCAATAGATTCTTTTTTTTTTTTTTTTTAAGATTTTGTTTATTTATTTGACAGAGAGAAACACAGCGAGAGAGGGAACACAAGTAGGGGGACTGAGAGAGGGAGAAGCAGGCTTCCTGCAGAGCAGAGCCCGATGTGGGGCTCGATCCTAGGTCTCCAGGATTATGACCTGAGCCGAAGGCAGTCGCTCAACCAACTGAGCCACCCAGGCACCCCTCAATAGATATCTTTGATAATTCTTTAAAAGCAGGTTTGATGGATCACCTACTTTGGAGGTAGTAATTACATCAGGTCTAAAAGTTGTTTAATTAATTGTGGGGAGTTCTGAGGTCTATAGCGATGAACACTAAGCCTCTTCTTCTCTAAATAACTGTGACATGAGAGATTCCCTGTAAAAATTAAACCATAACAGTTGACATCTTACATACTCTCGGTCTTTCTTAGACATTTTAAAGGAATTAATCAGTATCCCTGAATGAAGTCAGCTCTGGGATTCTGGCAGGGTTGAATGTCTGAGCAATGAGGATAATCCACTTTATGTTGACAGGGATAGAATTGTCTGAGGTTACCAGCTGTCCTTCTCCAGCCATAGCCTTTTCATGGTTAGCTGTTAGACTTTTTACTTTGGACTCATGTAAGCATCTTGGTGAAAAGGACAAAAAGTTAACATTTTTAAAAAGTTCAGTAGCAGTTTTTAGTTCCACATGTAAGGAGCTTGGCAGTTGCCATCTGTCCTAACAACAAGTAAAAAGTAAAACAAACTGGAAAAGCAACAACTTTTCTTGGATCTGTAAGAAAAGGGAGGATTCAGGGCAAACTGCTTCCCTAAGATTAGAGAGTCAGACAGATTGCAAGGAGGCACGGCTTCCCAGAATCCCAGAGATTCATGAGTGGAAATGACTCTAGAAACCAAGTGTAGATAGGAAAACCTGAACAATGATTGATGAATTGTGGGGCGCCTGGATGGCTCAGTTGTTAAGCATCTGCCTTTGGCTCAGGTCCTGGTCTCTGGGTCCTGGGATCGAGCCCCGCATTAAACTCCCTGCTCAGTGGGAAGCCTGCTTCTCCCTCTCCCACTCCCTGTGTTTGTATCCCCCCCTTCTCTCTGTCACATAAATAAAATCTTTTAAAAAATGATGAATTGCTGGAGACTCTGAGAATTAAATTCTAGGGGGACCTAGTCATTGGGGCTCTCACAGTTTTGTGAATTTACCTCCAGGAGCTCAACTTGGTTCTCACAGGAGATTTGAGGGAAAAAAAACCCTCCTGCTCTTGGTAGGGGGAGTGGAAAGGGAACCATTTTGAAATATGCCAGAGACCGTGTTCTTAACAAGATCAGCTATTAGGAGAAAGTAGTTAACCAGAGCCTGTACCAGCAAGCCTAACCTGCTGGTATTATTATAGCCTAGCTGGCCTGGGACCGTAACTCTAGCCTCCTCCAGCTGTGTTGCCCCACCTGAGTGGGGGCAGGTGGAGAAAAAACTGAGAAACACTTAAAAAAGCATAGGCTTACCAAAAGACTAAGACATAATCACAGGACAATGGAACACTTATCTTCCCCCTTCTCGCTATCTCACCACCACATTACTGAAGGCCTATTTCTAGTAGTTCTTCTCACCCAGTACATTATATGTAACAGTCAAGAAACAAAAGGCATACTGAAAGGCAAAAAACAATTTGAAGAGACAATGCTTCTATAAGCATTAGAACCAGACATGGGACATCTGTTGGAATTATTAGGTCCGGAATTTAAAACAACTATGATAACATACTAAGGAGCTCAAATGGATAAAGTGGATAGTATGCAAGATCAGATAGACAATGTAAGCAGAGAAAAGGAAATTTTAATTTAAAAAATGCTAGAAATAAAAAACGCTATAACAGAAATGAAGACTACCCTTGATAGGCTCCTCAGTAGGCTGGACATAGATTAGGAAAGAATTTTGGAGCTAGAAGATAGAACCATAGGAAGCCATAAAACTAGAGCGAAGAGAATAAAGACACAAAGACTGAAATAAAGGAATAGAATATCCAAGAACTGTGGACACCTACAAAGGTATAATAAATGTGTAATGGAAATACCAGAAGAAAGAGAAAGGAACAGAAGACATATTTGAAACAATCACTTAGGATTTCCCCAAATTAATGTCAGACACCAAACTACAGAGTTAGGAAGCCCAGAGAACACCAAGCAGGATAAATACCAAAAGAAGTACACTGAGACATTTCTTTTTTTTTTTTTTTTTTTTTTTTTTTGAGACATTTCTTATTCAAACTTAAGAAAATCAAGATAAAGAAGAAATTCTGACAATCTAGAGGAGAAAAATACCTTACTTATAGAGGAGCAAAGATGATAATTACTTCTGACTTCTCAGAAATCATGTGAGCAAGAAGAGAGAGAAGTGAAAATTTAAAATGTTGAGAGAAAATAGAAATCAACCTAGAATTCTGTATCCTATGAAATTGCCTTCAAAAGTGAAGGAGAAATAAAAACTTTCTCAGACAAGCAAAAGTTGAGGAACTCTATTGCCATTAGACCTGCCTTAAAAGAAATGTTAAAAGAAGTTCTTTAGAGAAAAGGAAAACAACAATAAAGGTCAGAAACCTTGGATCTGCATAGAGAGAAGATGGAATAAATAAAGGTAAAATGAAAAATTATTATTATTATTTTTTAAAGATTTTTACTTATTTGACAGAGAAACACAGCCAGAGAGGGAACACAAAGCAGTGGGAGTGAAAGAGGGAGAAGCAGGCCCCCCGCCGAGCAGGGAGCCCAATGCGGGACTCGATCCCGGGTCTCCAGGATCATGACCCGAGCTGAAGGCAGTCGCTCAACCAACTGAGCCACCCAGGCGCCCCGAAAAATTATTTTTTTAATCTAGCAGTTGACAGTTCAAAATAATAGCAGCAATGTATTTGGAAGCATACAATTGATATACACACAATTGACTCTTGAAAATATGGAGGTTAGGGGCACTGATCCTGGCATATTAGAAAATCCATGCATAACTTTTGACTCCCCCATAACTTAACTACTTGTAGCCTACTGTTGACTGGAAACCTTACTAATAATATAACCAGTCAATTAACACATACACATTTTGTGTGTTGTATATATTATGTACTGATGTACTATATTTTTATAATAGAGTAAGCTAGAGAAAAAAATATTTAAATCATAAGAGGAAATAGATTTACAATACTGTACTGTATTTATGAAAAAAATCCGCATGTATGTTCTATGCAATTAAAACCTGTGTTGTTCAGGGGTCAACTGTGTGTGTGTGTGCTTATGTATGCTTACATATAAGTAAAATGACAGCACAGCAATGATAGATGGAAGAGAAGAATTAGGATCATTTTATTATATAAGGTGTGTACACTACCCTTGAAACAATATAGTGTTATTTGAACGTAGACTTAGATTAGTTTTAAATGTATATTGAAAGCTCTGGAGCAACCACTAGAAAAAGTAAAGAAGTATAACTTCTAATACTTTTTTTTTTTTTTTTTAAAGATTTTATTTATTTGACAGAGAGAAACACAGCCAGAGAGGGAACACAAGCAGGGGGAGTGAGAGAGGGAGAAGCAGGCTTCCTGCCGAGCAGGGAGCCCGATATGGGACTCGATCCCGGGTCTCCGGGATCACGACCTGAGCCGAAGGCAGTGGCCCAACCAACTGAGCCACCCAGGCGTCCCAACTTCTAATACTTAATAAAAAAGATAAAATGAAATTATATAAAATGTTCAACTAAAGCCATAAAAAGCAGAAATGTGGTAGAAGACAGAATAGGAACAAAAAACCAAGGGCAACAAATAGAAAATGGTAACAAAAAGAGTAGACATTAATCCAAATATATCAACAATCACTTTGACCATCAGTGGTCTAAATGCACCAATTAAAGACAGATATAGTCAGGATGGGTCAAAAAACAACAACTATATATTGTCAGCAAGAAATCCACTTTATTTTTTTATTTTATTATGTTTTTAAGTTTTAATTCCAGTATACTTCACATACAATGTTATATTTCCAGTGTATAATATATTGATAAAACAGTTCTATACATTACTTAGTGCTCAGCATGATAACTGTACTGTTTAATTCCCATCATTTATTTTCACCCGTACTCCCACCTACCTCTCCTCTGTTAACTATCAGTTTGTTCTCAATAGTTAAGAGTCTATTTCTTCTTCTATCTTTTTTTAAAGAAACCCACATTGAATATAAAGACACATAGATTCTTTTTTATGATTTTATTTTATTTTTTTTAAGATTTTTTATTTAGGGGCGCCTGGGTGGCTCAGTTGGTTGAGCGACTGCCTTCGGCTCGGGTCGTGATCCCGGAGACCTGGGATCGAGTCCCACATCGGGCTCCCTGCTCGAAAGGAGGCCTGCTTCTCCCTCTCTCGCTCCCCCTGCTTGCGTTCTCTCTCTGGCTGTGTTTCTCTCTGTCAAATAAATAAAATCTTAAAAAAATAATAAAATAAAAAAAAAAAAACAAATCTTCTAAAAAAAAAAAAAAAAAAAAAGATTTTTTATTTATTTGACAGAGAGAAACATAGCCAGAGAGGGAACACAAGCAGGGGGAGTGAGAGAGGGAGAAGTAGGCTTCCCGCTGAGCAGGAAGCCCGATGTGGGACTCAATCCCGGGTCTCCGGGATCATGACCTGAGCCGAAGGCAGTCGCTTAACCAACTGAGCCACCCAGGCGCCCCTATGATTTTATTTTTAAGTAATGTCTACCTACACCCAGTGTGGGGCTTGATCTCACAACCCTGAGATGGAGTCACAAACCCCACCAACTGAGCCAGCCAGGTGCCCCATAATGTTTGTTTATTTGCTTGTTTTTTTAATGTACACTGTAGACCCAATGTTGGGCTAAACTCACAATTCTAAGATCTAAGAGTTGCATGTTCTATTGACTTGAGCCAACCAGGTGCCCCGAGACACATACAGCTTAAATGGGTGGAGAAGAATACATTATGCCAGCACTAATTAAAAGAAAGCTGCAGTAGTTATACTAATTTCAAACAGAGCAGACTTCAAAGCCAGGAAGATTATCAGGGATAAAGAGAGGCATGACATAATGATAAAAGGCTCAGTTCTCCAAAAAGACATACATTCTTTCATTGTATGCATCTAACAACAGACTGTCAAACTACATAAGGCAAAAACTAATAGAATTACAAGGAGAAATGGATGGATCCATTATCACAGTTGGAGACTTTAACACCCTTCCAGCATAAATGGACACATCTAGTAGGCAGCAGGTCAGTAAGGCCCTAGTTGAACTCAACGACACCATCAATCAAGTGGATATAATTGATATCTACAAACTACTTTGTCCAACAACTGCAGAATACTATTCTTCTCAAATTGACATGGAACATTCACCATGATAGACTACATTTTGGGCCATAAAACACAATTTAACAAATGTGAAAGAATAGAAATCAAACAATGTCTGCTCTCAGACCACAATGGAACTAAACTAGAAACTAATAACAGCAGAATAACAGAATTCCAGAATATGTCTCTACATATTATGTTGATATTAAATGACACATTTCTAAATAACAAAGGGAAAAAGAAGAAATCTCCACAGAAATTGAAAAATATTTTGAACTTCATGAAAATGACAATACAGGTTATCAGAATTGTGGAGTACATTGAAAGCAGTACTTAGAAGGAAATTTATAACATTGAATTCATGTGTTAGAAAAGAAGAACTAAGACCAGTTATCTAAGGTTTCACCTTAGGAAACTAGAAAAAGAAGAGCAAATTAAATCCAAAGGAAGCAAAAAAAATAATAATAACAATTAGAGCATAATGGAATTGATCAAGAAAATCAATAGAAAAAAGTCAATGAAACCAAGAGCTGTTTTGTCAACAAGATCACTAAAATTGATACCTCTAGCCAGTGTAACTGAAAAAAAAAGAGAGACCACAATTTACTAATATCAGAAATGAAAGAAAGGACATCGCTGCAGATTCTATTGATGTTAAAAAACATAATGGAATACTATGAATAACAATACCTGCAAATTTGATAACCTAGATGAAAGGACTAATTACTTGAGGGACACCTGGGTGGCTCAGTTGGTTAAGTGTCTGCCTTCGGCTTGGTTCATGATCCCAGGATTGAGCCCGGGCTCCCTTCTCTGTGGGGAGGCTACTTCTCCCTCGCTCCCTCCCCACCCAACTCATGCTCTTTCTCATTCTGCTCTCTCTCTGATAAATAAAATCTTTTTCTTTTAAAAAGAAAATGCTTAAAAGACACAATTTGTCAAAACTCACACAGGAAGAAATAATGTGAATAGACCTATATCAATTAAAGAAATTAAATCAATAATTAACAACCTTCCAAAACATAAAGTACCAGACTCAGATGGGTCTACTGGTAAATTCTACCAAACATTTAAGGAAGAAATGATATCATTCTCTATAGTCTCTTTAGATAATAGAAGAAGAGGGAAAACTTTCTAACTTTATGAAGCCAGCATTATTCTAAAACCAGAATACAAAGACATAAAAAGAAAACTGCAGACCAATGAACATAGGCACAAAAATCTTCAACAGAATATTAGCAAATCAGATCCAGCAGTGTATAAAAAGAGTTATACACCATGACCAAGCTGGTGCAAGGCTGGTTCAGCATTTGGAAATCAGTGTAATCCATCATATCAACAGCCTAAACAAGAAAAATCACATGATCATGTTAGTAGAGGCAGAAAAAGTATTTGACAGTATCCTATACCTGTTCATGATAAAAACTCTTAGTAAACTAGGGCTAGAAGAAAACTTCCTCAACTTGGTAAAGAACATGTACAAAAAACCTACAGCATACTTAATGATGAGAAACTCAAAGATTTTCCACTAAGACCAGGAAGAAGGCAAAGATGTCTTCAACATCATAAAAGTCTAAGATAATGCAGTAAGACAAGAAAAGGCAAAAGTTATATGGATTGGGAAGGAGGAAATCTGTTTTTGTTAGCAGATGCTCTGTTTATCTCTTTAGAAAATTTGGGGGGAAAGGAGTAAAAAAACTAGAAGAGGGACGCCTGGGTGGCTCAGTTGGTTGGGCGACTGCCTTCGGCTCAGGGCATGATCCTGGAGACCCGGGATCGAGTCCCACATCGGGCTCCCTGCTCGGCAGGAAGCCTGCTTCTCCCTCTCTCCCTCCCCCTGCTTGTGTTCCCTCTCTGGCTGTGTTTCTCTCTGTCAAATAAATAAAATCTAAAAAAAAAAAAAAAAAAAAAAAAAAAAAAAAAAAAAAAAAAAAAAAAAAAAAAAAAAAAAAAAAAAAAAAAAAAAAAAAAAAAAAAAAAAAAAAAAAAAAAAAAAAAAAAAAAAAAAAATAAAAAAAAAAAAAAAAAAAAAACTAGAAGAATAAGTGATTATAGTAAGACTGTAGAATACAAGGTTAATATATGAAAGTCTATTGCCTTCCTGTGTACCAGCAATGAACAGTGGGATTTAAAATTAAAAATACAGTACCATTTACATTACCATAAAAATGAGATATCTAGGTATAAATCTGAGAATATATATACAAGGTCTATAGGAGGAAAACCATAAAACTTCAATGAAAGAAATCAAAGAAGAACTAAATGAGACATATTCCATGTTCTTGATGGGAAGACTCAATATGGTCAAGATGTCAGGTCTTCACAACTTGATCTATAGATTTAACATAATCTCAATCAAAATCCCTGCAAGTTATTTTATGGCTATCAAAAAATTGATTTAGAGCTTATATGAATAGTCATTATGTGTTGACAGAAGCCAACACGAGATTGAAGGAGAAGAACAAAGTTGGAACACTGACACTACCTGACTTCTTGACCTACTATTAAGCTATAGTAATCAAGACAGAGTGGTATTGGGGAAAGAATAGACAGATCAATGAAGCAGAATAAGGAGCCCAGAAGTAAGCCCACATTAATATAATCAACTAATCTTTGACAAAAAGAATAAAGGCAATAAAATAGAGCAAAGATAGTCTTTTCAACAAATGGTGCTGGGACAACTGGACACCTATCCACATGCAAAAGAAAAAAAAATAGTCCAAACACAGACCATAACACCCTTCACAAAAATTAATTCAAAATGGATCACACGTCGCAATGTAGAATACAGAACTGTAAAACTCTTAGAAGATAACAAGAAAAAGTCTAGATGACCTTGGGTGTGGTAGTGACTTTTTAGCTGTAACACCAAAGGTACAGTCCTTTAAAGAAATAGTGGATAATCTGGGATTTATGAAAATTAAAAACTTCTGGTTTTTCAGACCAAGATGGCAGAGTAGTAGGGGGACCCTAGGCTTACCTTATCTCTTGAACACTGTTAGATAAATATCAAATTGTTCTGAACACCCAAGTAATTTAAGTACTGACAGAACAAATTGCACAACCAGAGGCAGAGAAAAGGTCACATCTTGGAAGGTTGGAGGTGTGCAGATGTGATGTGGGGGAAAAAAGGATGGTGGGTGGGCTATAGAGGGGAAACATTTCACACAAGGAAAATAATTCCTCAAAGCCACTGACTGGGAAAATGAGAGGAGCTGATTATTGTGAGTTTTTACAATCAACAGAACTCAAAGACTGGAGTGCTAGAGTTCTGCACCATGGCTGGTGTGGAGCCTGGTAGGTGCTGCAGGGCTCCTGTAGGGAAGGAGGGCAGAGAGTCTGGGAGCAGAAAGCATAATCTGAGGATCTCCTGGGATACATTGAAAGAGATGGTTTCCCCATGGAGTGCATCTGGGAGAAGTGGAATTGCTTCTCCAGGGAAAAGAGAGGTGGCAGGCACTATTATGCTCCCCTACCCCTTAGCACAGACACGGACAGCTTCTGAGGGTGGCTAAACTGGACACTGGCTTTTGCTTCACTTTACTCAAAACTGTGTGTGTTCATGCTATTTCTAGGACAAACCTGTACCTGCCCCAGTGTGGGAAGATCCTTCCCCAGAGGGAAGGTCCAAGCCATGCCAGTTTCCTAAAGTTTGGAGCTGTAAAACCCAGCCAGTCTGCCTGGGATAAAACACAGGTGCCCTGCACTGCCAGGTGGGCAGACATCTGGACACGAAGTGAAGGCAGGGATCTGTGGGACACATGGGACACACATGGGGAGATTGTTCACTCTTCTGTAAGGGCTTCCCAGTGAGTGGTTGGCACAAACTCCCCTCTCTAGGGTGAGGGAGAGGGCTGGTGCCATTTCCCTTCTCTGCCCCTTAGCATAAACTAACTTCAGTAAGCAGCACAAGCCAACAATGGCAGCATAAACTGCTTACACCACGCCCTGCCCCCCTGCACTCTAGGTGCTTCTTTAACTAGGGCAAGTATGCCTAAGAACCCAAGTAGTGGGCTCCCCAGAAGACCAACAGAACTGCACTGTATGCATCAAGTCTACTGACCATAGAATGCTGCAAAGCTTCTTAATAAACAGACCAGAGCGCACATAGTTAAAACTTGCCACACTCTGGCCAAGTTCCAAACAATCCCCACTGCAGACAAGGTGAAGCTCTGCAGAGAACTGACCTGAAGGAAAGAGTAGCCAGAACACAGCAGCAGAGTGCACACAGCATATAGTGCCAGGCCCTGGACAGCATAGTAACCTCTTCCTCTTAAAGTCATTGCTCTCAGGAACAGGAAACATAACAGGCTTTCATAACACAGAAAAAGACAGAGACCTAAACAAATGCCAAGACAGGAATTCATCCCATAAGAAAGAAAAAGAAAAGGTCACACCAAAGATCTAATCAAAACAGATATAAGTAATATGCCCGACCCAGAACTTAAAACAGTAATCATTAGGATACTAGCTGGGCTTGAGAAAAGCACAGAAGACTTTTATCACAGAGATAAAAGACCTAAAAACTAGTCAGGCTGAAATAAAAAATGTTATAACCAAGATACAAAACTGACTGTCATGGCCACAAGGATGAACAAAACAACGAATAAATGATATAGAAGATAAAATTATGGAAAATAATGAAGGTGAAATGAAGAGGGAAAGAAAAATATTGAATCATGAATGTAGATTTAGGGGACTCAATGACTCCACAAAGCATATAACATATCATAGGAGTCCCAGAAGAAGAAGAGAAGGGAAAAGGGACAGAAGGTTTATTTGAGGAAATTATAGCTGAAAACTTCCTAATCTGGGGAAGGAAGCAGATATCCAAATCTAGGAGGCACAGAGAACTCCCATGCCAAGGCCAAGACATATTGTAGTAAAATTTGCAAAATGCAGAGATAAGGAAAAAAATCCTAAAAGCATCAAGAGAAAAGAAGTCCCTGACTTACAAGGGAAGACAGATAAAGTTAGCAGCAGTCCTTTCCACAGAAACTTGGCAAGCCAGAACGGAGTGGCACGATGTATTCAAGGTGCAGAATGGTAAAATATGCAGCCAAGAATACTTTACTTAGCAAGGTTGTCATTCAGAGTAGAAGGAGAGATAGTTTCCCAGACAAACAACTAAAGGAGTTCGTGACCACTAAACCAGCCCTGCAAAAAATTTTAATGGGGACTTTTTGAGTGGGAAAGAAAGACCAAAAGTAACAAAGACTAGAAATGAACAGAGAAAATATCCAGAAACAAGGACAAAACAAGTAATACAATGCCACTGAATTCATATCTAACAATCACTCTGAATGTGAATGGACTAAATGCTCCAATCAAAAGACATAGGGTATCAGAACAGATTAAAAACAAAATAAAACAAGACCAATGTATATGCTGCCTACAAGAGACTCACTTTAGACCTAAAGGCACCTACAGATGGAAAGTGAGGAGATGGAGAACGACTTATGCTAACAGACATCAAAAGAAAGCTGAAGAAGCCATACTTATATCAGATAAAGTAGATTTTATTTTTATTTATTTATTTTTAAGATTTATTGATTTATTTGACAGAGAGAGCACAAGCATCAGAGGGAGAGGAAGAAGCAGGTTCTCTGTTGAGCACGGAGCCTGATGTGGGCCTTGATCTCAGGACCCTGGGATCATGACCTGAGCTGAAAGCAGATGCTTAACCATCTGAGCCACCTGGGCACCCCTAAAAAAGTTTAAATCAAAGACTGTAACAAGAGTTGAAGAAGGGCATGGTATAATGATAAAAGGGTCTGACCAACAAGAAGATCTAACAGTTATAAATATTTATGCCCCCAACTTGGGGAGCACCCCAATATATAAAACAATAACAAACATAAAGAAACTCATTGATAATTAATTATACAATAATAGGGGACTTTAACACTCCACTTACAGCAATGGACAGATCCTGTAAGAAGAAAGTCAACAAGGAAACAGTGACTTTGCATGACACACTGGACCAGATGGACTTAACAAATGTATTCAGAACATTTCCTCCTAAAGCAGCAGAATACACATTCTTTTTGAGTGCTCTTGGGGCATTCTCCAGAATACATCAGATACTAGGTCACAAATCAGGCCTCAACAAGTACAAAAAGACAGATCATACCATGAATATTTTCTCACCACAATGCTATGAAACTTGAAGTCAACCAAAAGAAAAAATTTGGAAAGACCGTAAATACATGAAGGTTAAAGAACATCCTGCTAACGAATGAATGGGTCAACCAGAAAATTTAAAGAAGACATTAAAAAAAACAACAACATGGAAACAAAAGAAAATGAAAACATGCTGATCCAAAACCTGTGGGATGCAGCAAAAGCGATTATAAGAAGGAATTATGTAGCAAGTCAGGCCTACATCAGGAAGAAGAAAAATCTCAAGTACACAACTTAACCTTATACTAAAGGAACTAGAAAAAAGAACACGTGAAGCCTAAAGCCAGCAGAAGAAGAGAAATGATAGAGCAAAAATTAATGGTACAGAAATTAAAAAACCCAAATAGAACAGATCAATGAAATCAGGAGCTAGTACTTTGAAAGAATGACTAAAATTGATAAACTCCTAGCCAAAAAGAAAAGAAAAGAAAAAAAAGACCCAAATAAATAAAATCACAAATGAGAGAGGATAGATCACAACCAATACCACAGAAATACAATTATAAGAGATTATTATGAAAAATTTATATGCCAACAAATTGGGTAATCTGGACGAAATTGATAAATTCCTAGAACATACACACTATCAAAACTGAAGCAGGAAGAAATAGAAAATTTGAACAGACCCCTAGCCAGCAAATAAATTGAATCAGTGATTAAAAATCCCCTAACAAACAAAAGTCCAGGGCCAGGGGAATTCTATCAAACATCTATTTGACACAGAGATCATGAGCAGGGGGAGCAACAGGCAGAGAGAGAGGGAGAAAGGAGGCTCCCCACTGAGCGGGGAGCCCGACACGGGGCTCAATCCCAGGACCCTGGGATCATGACCTGAGCCAAAGGCCAGACGCCCAACCAACTGAGCCACCCTGGTGCCCCTGTATCAAATATTTAAATATTTGAGAGTTAATACCTATTCTTCTGAAGCTATTCCAGGAAACAGAGATGGAAGGAAAACTTCCAAACCCAATTCTCTGAGGCCTTGTTTCCAAAACTAGACAAAGATATCACTAGAAAGAATTATAGACCAATATCCCTAATAAGTATGGATGTAAAGATTCTCCATCAGATAGTAGCAAGTGAATCCAACAGTACATTAAAGATTTATTCATCACAATCAAGTGGGACTTATTCCTGGGCTGCAAGGTGGTTCGATATTTACAAATCAATCAACTGATTATCACATTGATAAAAGAAAGGAAAAGAACCATATGATCCTCTCAATAGATGCAGAAAAAGCCTTTGACAAAGTATAGCATCCATTCATTATAAAAACCCTCGACAATGTAGTGATAGAAGGAACATACCTCAGCATTCTAAAGGCCACATACAAAAGACCCATAGCTAATATCATCCTCAATGAGGAAAAAACTGTAAGCTTTTTCTCAATGGTCAGGAATATGACAGGGCTGGCCACTCTCATCTTTACTATTAGTACTGAAAGTCCTAGCCTCAGCAGTCAGACAGCAGATTGGCAAGGAAGAAGTCAAACTTTCACTATCCATAGACAACACAATGCTCTATGTAGAAATCCAAAAGACCCTACCTAAAAATCGCCAGAATTGATGACATGAATTTAGTAAAGCCGCAGGAGACAAAACTAGTGTACAGAAATCTGTTGTATATCTATACACCAATAATGAAGCAGCAGAAAAAGAAATCAACTCGATTTACAGTTGTACCAAAAACAAAGTACCTAAGAATCAACCTAATCAAAGAGGTAAAAGATTTGTACCCTAAAAACTATAGAACACTTATGTGAGAAATTGGAGAAGACACAAAGAAATGGAAAAACATTCCGTACTCATGGATTTGAAGAGCAAATATTGTTAAAATGTCTATACCACCCAAAGCAATCCATGTATTCATTGCAATCTCTATCAAAATACCACCAACATTTTTCACAGAGCTAGAACAAATAATCCTAAAATTTGTGTGGAACCACAAAAGACCCTGAATAGCCAAAGTAATCTTGTAAAAAAAAAAAAAAAAAAAGCAAAGCTGGAGGCATCACAATTCTGAACTTCAATTTATATTATAAAACTGTAGTTATCAAGACAGTATGGTACTGACACAAACAGACACATGGATACATGTAACAGAATAGGGAACCCCAAAATAGACCCACAACTATGTGGTCAACTAATCCTGGACAAAACGGGGAAGAATATCCCATAGAAAACAGACCGTCTGTTCCACAAATGGTGTTGGGAAAACTGGACAGCCACGTGCAAAAGGATGAAACTGGACCACTTTCTTTTATCATACACAAAAATAAATTAAAAATGGACCAAAGACCTAAATGTAAGACAGGAAACCATCAAAATCTTAGAGGAGAACACAGGCAGCAACCTCTTCAACCTTGACCATAGCAACTTCTTACTAGACAACGTCTCTGTAGGCAAGGGAAACAAAAGACAAAATGAACTACTGGGACTTCATCAAGATAACAGCAAAGGAAACAATCAAGAAGACTAAAAGGCAACCTATGGAATGGGAGAAGATATTTGCAATTGACATATCTGATACAGGGTTAGTGTCCAAAATCTACAAAGATTATCAATTATCAAACTCAACACCCCCCAAAATAAATAATCCAGTTAAGAAATGGGCAGACATTCATAGACATATTTTTTCAAAGAAAACATCCAGGGGCGCCTGGGTGGCTCAGTTGGTTAAGCGACTGCCTTCGGCTCAGGACATGATCCCGGAGACCCGGGATCGAGTCCCACATCGGGCTCCCTGCTCGGCAGAAAGCCTGCTTCTCCCTCTCTCACTCCCCCTGCTTGTGTTCCCTCTCTGGCTGTGTTTCTCTCTGTCAAATAAATAAAATCTTTAAAAAAAAAAAAAGAAAGAAAACATCCAGATGGTAACAGACACTTGAAAAGGTGCTCATCATCAGGGAAATAGAAATCAAACCACAGTGAGATACCACCTCACACTTGTCAGACTGGCTAAAATTAACAACAGAGGAAACAACAGGTGTTGGTGAGGATGTGGAGGAAAGGGTACTCTCATGCACTGTTGGTGGGAATGTAAACTGGTATAGCCACTCTGGGAAACGTATGGAGTTTCCTCAAAATGTTGAAAATGGAACTGCCCTACAATCCAGCAATTGCACTACTAGGTGTTTACCCAAAGGATAAAAAAAACACTGATTTGAAAGGATACATGCACCCCAGTATTTATAGAAGCATTGTCAACAGCAGCTAAATTATGGAAAGAGCCCAAATTTCCATCGACTGATGAATGAATAAAGAAGCTCATACACACACATGCACACACACACACACACACACACACACACACACACCTGTATGCATTAGAATACTACTCAGCCATAAAAAAGAATGAAATTTTGCCATTTGCAACAACATGGATGGAACTAGAGTGTATTATGCTAAGCAAAATGAGTCAGAAAGAAAAATACCATTTGATTTCGTTCATATATGGAATTTAAGAAACAAAACAGATGAACATGGTGCGGTGGGGGGAGACAGGCAAACCATAAAACAGACACTTAACTACAGAGAACAAAGTGAGGGTTGCTGGAGGGGAGGTAGGTGGGGGTATGGGTTAAATGGGTGATGGGGATTAAGGAGGGTACTCATGATGAGCACTGGGTGTTACATGTACCTGGTGAATCACTAAATTCTACTCCTGAAACTAATATTACACTGTATATTAACTAAGTGGAATTTACGAAAAACTTAAAGAAAAATAACTAAAACTTCTGCAGTATAAAAGACAATGTCAATAGAATGAGAAGACTGCCATAGACTCAGAGAAAAGATTTGCAAAAGACGTATCTGCTAATGTACTGTTACCTAAACTATGTAGTGAGTTCTTAAAACACAACAATAAGGGGCGCTTGGGTGGCTCAGTTGGTTAAGCAACTGCTTTCAGCTCAGGTCGTGATCCCAGAGACCCGGGATCGAGCCCCGCATCAGGCTCCCTGCTCGGCAGGAAGCCTGCTTCTCCCTCTCTCACTCCCCCTGCGTTTGTTCCTTCTCTAGCTGTGTTTCTCTCTGTCAAATAAATAAATAAATAAAATCTTTAAAAAAAATTAAAAAAAAAAACCCACAACAATAAGAAAAAGAACAACCTGATTTTAAAATGGACCAAAGACCTTAACAGACACCTCACAAAAAGGACATATAACAAATAGATGACAAATAAGCACATGAAAAGATGCTTCACATCATATGCCATTGGGGAAATGCAAGTTATTATTATTATTATTATTAAAGATTTTATATATTTATTTGACAGAGAGAAACACAGCTGGAGAGGGAACACAAGCAGGGAGAGAGAGAGAGGGAGAAGCAGGCCTCCTGCTGAGCAGGGAGCCCAATGCAGGGCTGGATCCTGGAATTCTGGGATCATGACCTGAGCTGAAGGCAGAAGCTTAACTACGGAGCCACCCAGGTGTTCCTAGGGAAATGCAAATTAAAACAATAATAAGATGTCACTGTGCACTTAGTAGAAGGGCCACCATCTGGGATAATACCAGCACTAGGAACTGTCATTCCTTGCTGGTGGGAAATCCAAAAATGCTACAGCCACTTTGGGAGACAGCAATCATGCTCCTTGGTGTTTACCCAAGGAGTTGAAAACTGACACAAAAATTTGAAAAATTTACACAAAACCTGCACATAAACCCATTGGTGTTAATAGCAGCTTTAGTCACAAATGCCAAAACCTGGAGGCAACCAAGGTGTCGTTTACCAGGTTGATGGATAAACTATGGTATATTGAGACAATGTAATATATTATTCATCACTAAAAAGAAATGAGGTATTAAGTCGTGAAGAGACACGGAGGAATCTTAAATGCATGTTACTAAGAGAAAGAAGCTAATCAGGAAAAGCTACGTACTGTATGATTCCAACTCTATGACATTCTGGAAAAGATAAAACTTTTGGAGATTCTTTTTTTTTTTTTTTTTTAAAGATTTTATTTATTTGAGAGAGAGCGAGTGAGAGAGAGCATGAGATGGGGGGAGGTCAGAGGGAGAAGCAGACTCCCCGCAGAGCTGGGAGCCTGATAAGGGACTCGATCCCGGGACTCGAGGATCATGACCTGAGCTGAAGGCAGTGGCTTAACCAACTGAGCCACCCAGGTGCCCCAAAACCTTGGAGATTCTAAAAGGATCATGGAGCAGGCTATGCATGTGTGGAGGCAAAGTGTATGCGGGAAATCTCTGTACCTTCCTCTCAGTTTTACTGTGAATATAAAACTGCTCTGAAAACATTAAGTCTTTAAAAAATACAGACGTTCATGAGAGTTCATAGTTAGAGAACAGGGTTTGCTACTGTGTGAAACGCCTCTTTGTGTTTAGTTTTGTTGGGCTTGGAAGGGAAGATCTAGAAGGGGGTCTGGCAGACAGTACATGCTCTGGTGCCTGTGCGGTAGTGGAGGAGGAAGGGTCTGGATAGAGGGAACAGAGCAGCAGTAGGTGCTGTCGGGGTACCAGTGGGCTTGTGGATGGGATCCAGGGCTCAAGCCACATAAGAAGCAGATATGGGGTCTTTCTTATTTTTGAGTCCTGACTGAGGTTGGGGAGGCCTAGGAAAGAGATCGTT
Source organism: Spilogale gracilis (assembly GCA_004023965.1). Classification (NCBI taxonomy): domain Eukaryota; kingdom Metazoa; phylum Chordata; class Mammalia; order Carnivora; family Mephitidae; genus Spilogale; species Spilogale gracilis. Next base: position 3,623 of record PITA01003640.1, on the reverse strand, counting down.
GTTCTTTCTTACTCAGTTTATTCTCCCTAAACCAGCTGAAATAGAGAAAAAGAGAATAGGTTGGAGAAAAATAACAGGTTATTTAGGAAAGAAACTATTAAGTTATCATAGGACTTCTGTCAAAGTACTATTCCCCCTTTGCATTCTCTCCTCTGACTTACCTAGAAGGATCTTAAATCATTAGAAAGCTTAGTCAGAAGGATTCATTAGGCTTTATCATAATCTTAGCATATTTGATCAGATGGTTCAGATGTGTAATTTTTAATTTGGTAAACAATTTATTCTCTTGATTCAAACTAATGGTGTTATATAATATTCATATGATCTGGGATAATATAAAGCTGATTTGAAGTTTTTTCCTCAACTAGAATCTTTATAGTCAAATGATTTCTGCTGAAAATATAAATTATAACTACCTCAATGATCTATATAAGTTAGAAATTCATAATAGCTGCTGAAAATTATTTCAGTACCATTAGAATTCAACATTAATAATAATTTAAGGTATTATTTCATTACAGGTTGAACCTCCAAGTAGGTGCTTCTTTCTAGCTCATTTGAAGTGTATTTTCTTAGAGCTAAGCTCTGTATGTTTTGCTTATATATATAGACCTCCCATTGCCTTTGACTGTTTTTAAAAATGGAAATCTTTTTTATATTTGCCATTATATTTAGTTTTTTTGCTTATGTAATTTAACAATTCTACCAACTAGAAAACATATCTTCTTTTAAATGGAAATGGCTATATTTCCCCCCTTATTTTAATAGTAGTACATGTCTAGGTTAAAAAAAATTAAAAAACTATAAACATGAAAAAAATTCTGTAATTCTATCCAGAAGTAACTGTTATTTTATTGTATATCCATCTAGGCATTTTTCTATGTACAAAACATAGTTTTTTAAATATAAAAATTTATTTCTATTGTACATACTGCTTTATGGTGTGCTTTTTTTCCTACTTTGAAGTATGGACATTTTTGTATGTTTATAAATTCTGATTACAGGGCGCCTGGGTGGCTCAGTGGGTTAAGCCTCTGCTTTCAGCTCAGGTCATGATCTCAGGATCCTGGGATCAAGGCCCGTGTCAGGCTTTCTGCTCAATGGGGAGCCTGCTTCCTCCTCTCTGCCTGCCTCTCTGTCTACTTGCTGTATTTTTATCCACAATCTCTCTGTCAAATAAATAAATAAAATCTTTAAAAAAATTCTGATTACATTTTTACTTTTAATAGCTGCATAAAGTATTTTTTCTATTGGTGGTGATCATTTAAGTTTGATTTTAAGAGCCACATGAATGGATTGGAAGGATTTGCATGAGGTATGGTTTAGTTAAAAAGGCAAGATGAAAAATGTATTAATAATATGATTTTGGGCACCTGGGTGGCTCAGTGGTTTAAGCCTCTGCCTTCGGCTCAGGTCATGATCTCAGGGTCCTGGGATTGAGGCCTGCATCTGGCTCTCTGCTCAGCAGGGAGCCTGCTTCCTCCTCTCTGCCTGCCTCTCTGCCTACTTGTGATCTCTCTCTCTCTCTCTCAAATAAATAAACAAATAAACCTTTAAAAAATATGATTTCCATGTTAGCAAAATAATAATATTCTATATACGTATATTTGTGTGAGTCTGGGAAAATAAGTGTGGATAAAAATACAGCAAGAGTCAAGGATAATTCCAGTATATATTCTAGGTCTAGGATATGCAGAGAGGGTACTGCTATAGGTAGATAAAGGAGGAAAAGATATTAAGGGAAGCAAACTCAAAAGTAAAAGAAAATAGTGCTGGTGGGGTGCCTGGCTGGCTCAGTCAGTGGAGTATGCGACTCTTGATCTTGAGGTTGTGAGTTCGAGCTCCTCCTTGAGTGCAGAAATTGCTTAGAAATAAAATCTTTATTGTATTTTTTAGATTTTATTTAAATTCAACTTAGTTAACATATAGTGTACTATTAGTTTCAGGGGTAGAATTTAGTGATTCATCAGTTTGTGTAAAACCCCAGTGCTCATTACATCAAGTACTCTCCTTAATAGCCACCAACCAATCACCCCATCCCCTCACCCTCCTCCCTTCCAGCAACTCTGTTTCCTATAGCTAAGAGTGTCATATGATTTACTCCCTGTTTTTATCTTATTTGTCCTTCCCTTCCCCTATATTCATCTGTTTTATTTCTTAAATTCTATATGTGAGTAAAATCATAACAGTATTTGTCTTTCCCTGAATTATTTAGCTTAATATAATGCACTGTAGTTCCATCTATGTCATTGCAAATGGCAAGATTTCATTCTTTTGATGGCTGAGTAATATTCCATTACACACACACACACACACACACACACACACAAAACTGTGTGTGTGTGTGTGTGTGTGTGTGTGTGTGTGTGTGTAATGGACATCAGTTGATGGACATCTAAAATAAAATCTTAGAAAAGAAAAAGAAAAAAAGCACTGCATGTGTTATCATGCTTGTTATAGAAATTAGGTTAAGAGCAGACATATGTTTATTTTATTTGACATGACATGACATGACATGACATGACATGACACGACATGACACGACACGACACAGCGATGGAGAGTGCAAGTAGGCAGAGCAGCAGGCAGGCAGACAGAGACGCAGGCTCTGCTGCGCAGGAAGCCCACCCTGGGGCTTGACCCTGGGATCAAGCCAAAGGCAGACACCTAACTGAGCCACCCAGGCACCCTAGGAGTAGATATATGTTTAAATGAATTGCTGTGAACTTTTTTTTCTATATTTAAAAATGGTCAGAATAAGAAAAAAAAAAGGTGAAAATATGGATCCAAGGCTGCTGCCTAATAAACTCAGGTGCATCCTTTTTTTTTTTACTTGGCCATTCAAAAAGAGTTTGCAAGTTTTTACTCTTACACATCAGACTATATGAATGTGTTTGCATATATCTCGGTATACTTGTCCAATTATTTGCTAGAATAAATTCTAGGAGTACATTTGCTGGGCAAAAGAGTATTTTAAATTTTTTTTTTTAAAGATTTTATTTTTTTGACAGAGAGAAACACAGCGAGAGAGGGAACACAAGCAGGGGGAGTGAGAGAGGGAGAAGCAGGCTTCCTGCGGAGCAGGGAGACCGATGTGGGGCTCGATCCTGGGTCTCCGGGATCATGACCTGAGCTGAAGTCGCTCAACCAACTGAGCCACCCAGGCGCCCCCAAAGAGTATTTTAAAGGTCAGATATATTTTGCTAAGTTACCTGTTAGATTATATCTATTTACATTTCAGTCAACAGGTTTTGAGAATGCCTGTTTCTTCCCAACTTCATCAATGCTGAGTATTTTCAGTCTTTTAAATCTTTGCTTATGTGATGTAAGAAATAGCATCTTGTGGTTTTATTTTACTAGTTCATTATTTTTTCATATGTTTGTTAGAAGCTTTCACTTTTGTGAATTATTCTTTTTTTTTTTTTTTTTTTTTTTTTTAAAGATTTATTTATTTGACAGAGAGAAACACAGCTAGAGGGGGAACACAAGCAGAGGGACCGAGAGAGGGAGAGAGGGAGAAGCAGGCTTCCTGCCGAGCAGGAAGCCCGATGTGGGGCTCGATCCCGGGTCTCCAGGACCATGACCTGAGCCGAAGGCAGTTGCTTAACCAACTGAGCCACCCA
>PITA01003639.1:50027-136168 GCA_004023965.1 Spilogale gracilis | reverse complement strand
ACACAGAGCGAGGGAGAGACACAGAGCGAGGGAGAGACACAGAGCGAGGGAGAGAGACACAGAGCGAGGGAGAGAGACACAGAGCGAGGGAGAGACACAGAGCGAGGGAGAGACACAGAGCGAGGGAGAGAGACACAGAGCGAGGGAGAGAGACACAGAGCGAGGGAGAGACACAGAGCGAGGGAGAGACACAGAGCGAGGGAGAGACAGAGAGTAAGCACAAGCAGGGCAGCTGCAGGCAGAGGGAGAGGGAGAAGCAGACTCCATCCTGGGCCCTGGGATCATGACCTGAGCTGAAGGCAGCCGCTTAAGAGACGGAGCCCCCCAGGCGTCCTGTGTGTGGTAACAACTCTTAAGATCTCCCGTCTTAGCCCATTTCCAGCACACAGCACAGCACTGTTAGCTGTGGTCACCCTGTTGCACACTAGGTGACCAGGACTTACTCATCTCACACTCTGTATCCCTTTGCCTGACATTTCCCCATTTCTCCCAATCATCATTCTCTCTGCTTCTATGAGTTTGACTTTTAGATTACCTATATAAGTAAGATCATGCATTTTTTGCCCTTCTGTGTCTGGCTTATTTCACTTAGCATAAAATCCTCCAGGTTCATCCACAATGTCACAAATGGCAGACTTTCCTTTTTTAAGGCTGAATAATATTCCATGGCATATACACACCACATTTTCCATGTCCATTCATGTCTTTACTACTATGACTAATGCTGCAATGAAGATGGGAAGACAAGTATCTCTTTGAGGTCCTGATCTCATTTCTTTTGAAACACCCAGAAATAGGATTGCTGGATCAAACAATAATTTTATTTTAAAATTTTTGAGGAACTTCCATACTGTTTTCCATAATGACTGTACCAGTCTATATTCCCACCAACAGTTTATAAGGGTTTCCTTTTTTCCACATTGTCACCAACACTTATCTTTTCCTTTTTAATAACAGGCATTCTAAGAGATGTGAAGTGAAACCTCATTGTGGTTTTGATTTGTATTTCCATTTGATTTGTGTATCTTCCTTGGAGAAATGTCTATTTGGATCCTTTGTCCATTTTTAAAATGAGTTATTTGGTTTTTTTGCTATCCAGTTGTGTGAGTTATTTATATATTTTGGATACTAACCCTTTATCAGATACATGTCTGCAAATATATTCTCCCATTCCATAGACTGCCGTTTCAGCCTGTTAACAGTTTCCTTTATGGTACAGAAGCTTATAGTTTAGGGTAGCCCTACTGACCTATTTTTGCTTTTGTTACCTGTGCTTTTGGTATCGTATCCAAAGAACCATTGCCCAGAGCAGCGTCAAGAGACTTTCTGCTGTTTTCTTCTAGTAGTTCTATGGTTTCCAGTTTTTCATTTAAGTCTTTAATCCATTTTGAGCTGCTTTTTATGTATGTTGTGAAGTAAGGGCCCATTTTCATTCTTCTGCATGTGGCTCAGCAGTTTTGTTTTGTTTCTAAAAAAGCCTATGTCAGGGGCGCTTGGAGTCAGTTGGGCATCTGCCTTTGGCTCAGGTCATGATCTCAGGATTCTGGGATGGAGCCCCATATCGGGCTTCCTCTTCAGTGGGAAGCCTGCTTCTCCCTTTCTTTCTGTCCCTTTTCCACTGCTGCACACTCTCTCACTCTCAAATAAATAAAATCTAAAAACAGAACAAAGCAGAACCCCTCATGTCAGCTATGCAGGAGTTTCCACTATCTTCTGACAGAGGCTGCAGACTTAACACTGTGGGGTCTGAGGCTCCGGGGCAGGTGTGTGTCAGTCCATCCCTGGCAGTGAGCTCTAAGTCAGCACGCATCTTAGGGGCGTGGGGGCTGAGGAGACTTCACCGCCGGTCAGCGGCGAGTAGAGGTCTCCAGGCTCCACGTGCCTCCCGGGGCAGAAGCCATGGGAGGTGTGCAGAGGCGGGTGTTCACGTGTGGGCCACTCTGCTTCTGTGTGCTCAGGCTTCTCTGTGTGGGTCCGCGCCACGTGCACCCAGAGCAGCTGCTGGGATGTGTGTGCCAGGGGAGGTTTGGGACTGTGTCCAGAGAGGTTGGCTGCCTTCCTCCAAGATGATGGTTCAGCCCGGTCCCATCTATCTGGTTGTGGGGGGAAAGTCTTCTTTCTGTTTCTCTCCAGTTCTTCAGGAAACTATGCTCGACATTTGCTCCCTCAAGCTCTCAGGAGGGTGGTGGGGGAACAAAGGGCGTCAACGGCGCTCTGCCACCCGAATGCCGGGCTCCTCTGGTAAGACTGTGCGGCATGTCCTTTGGCAGGGGATGGCTCAGAAGGCCTGACTTTGGGCCAGATTTCTTTTTTTTTTTTTTAAGATTTTATTTATTTGACAGAGAGAAACACAGCCAGAGAGGGAACACAAGCAGGGGGAGTGAGAGAGGGAGAAGCAGGCTTCCCGCTGAGCAGGGAGCCCGATGTGGGACTCGATCCCGGGTCTCCGGGATCATGACCTGAGCCGAAGGCAGTCGCTTAACCACTGAGCCACCCAGGCGCCCCATGGGCCAGATGCTTCATTGTGCCCCTGGGGTTCCAGAGCCATTGGAGTCCAGGGAAGAAGGGACAGAAAGGAGTCTTGGGAATGCACTGGTCAGTGCGTGCTGAGTGCTGGGGTCTACAGTACTACCTGTGGCTGGACTGCCCCCGGGGGCGTGTTTTAAGGCTTCATTCACTGCCTAGTTCTGGGGTCAGACCTCTCCTGTAGATGACCAGCCGGGGGCAGAAGAGCCTCTGAGCCTGGGCTGGGACGGTGCCTGGGGGCACCCGGACTTTAACTCCTGGTGAACTGGGTGTATAGCAGGGAAATACAGTGTTTGTTTCATGACCAAAAGCAAAGCCGGAAAAGCTTGAAAACAAAGGCCCTCGAGGGTTAAAGGTAGAAGGTGCTAAGCCCGGAGGGGAGGGTAAGTGGAGGTCGCAGCAGGGAGTGGCCCACCTAGGCTGCCCACGTGGTGGGAAGGGCAGGGAGATGGGGGACAGACACAGGTGTCTGGGCAGATGAGGACTAAGCCCCCAGCACCGTGTCTTGGGGAGGGAAGAGGAAAGCTTCTCTGGGTCGCCGGCCACTAGAAGACTTACAGGCCTGGCCCTGGGGGTCTGCACGATGATGCTCCTCCCCCTCATGGGGAGTTAAGTGCAGTCATAGTCCAGCAGGGCATACAAGAGGTACCTGGAACACAGGCCAGTATCAGGCTCTTCCCCAGGCTGCAGCAAGAAGGGGTACAAGAGCCAGGTCAGGACTTGGGATGGACACCCAGGGTCACAGGCACTGGGGAAGACAGAAACATCTGGAGGGTGACCATGCCTGGGTCACAAGCTGTCCTGCTGTCCTGCAGTGTCCCCTTAGTGTCCACAAATAATTTCTGGGAGCTTCAGGATGGCAAGACTGTCTTCTGTCCTTGAGCGACCCTGTGAGCTGACGGGTAGGACAGTCCTGCTCCCACCTGCCCTGCTGGCCTGATGACTGGTAGAGCCCCTCTCATGCTGTAAGCCTGGGGAGAGGACAAGATTCATGCCTGTGTGCCCTCTAGTGCAGACTTCATCTCGTCTCAGTCTAGGAACTGCCCCTGAACCCCCCTTGCCCTCCTGGAGCAGGGGCACCAGAGCACTCCTATGCACAGGTGCTTGCAGTAGACCTGGACACAACAAGGTCCTCGGAGCCATGCAGGCAGTGGGCAGAACCGGGAGGAAGGCCAGCTTCACACATGTGCCCTCCTGTAATGCAGCTCTGACCTGGCCCGTAGGGGAGACACTGCCACCCCCAGTGCAGAGGAGTGGACATCAGAAGGCCCTATGCCAGCAGCCATGCCTCCCCTCTTCTGGTCCCATCTCACAACTTGGTTGGGAGGGGGTGGGTGGTTGGGTGGAAATGAAAAGAGAATGACATCTTCCCAAGACGCCTCCTCCTTTCAGCCCTCAACTCCAGAAAATATGCCTGGGCTCAGGATACCCTCAGGCCTCAGTGCCGGGATTAGTGCCCAGCCCAGTAGGGCATGCTCAGACCCTTGTGAGGCAGGGAGAGGCTGGGAAGAGAGTGAGGAGTCAGGCAGCTAGGCCCACGCCTGGGTCACAAGCATTTGGACAAGGCATTAGACAGGACAATGCTGAAGAAAGAAAGGGACCCTGCTAGGCACTGAAGGGAACTCCTGCAGGAGGGGTGGAAGGCTGTGTGAGAGGCAGGGAATACGGAAGGAACACGATGCTGTGGTCCTTCTCACTTTTGCCCGGGTGCATACATGCCCTGCCTGCCCCCCACCCCTGACAGTCCTGTTTCCCAGGGTCGGGGACAGTACCCGACACAGATTAAATGCTCGGTAGATACGTCACATACATGCAACACACACGTCCCATATCACACTGAGAACCTCCTTGTGCACGCACGTGTGGGCACATGCACTCACTTCTGTACCAGAAGATAAAAGTGCTTCCCTGTTCTCTCCTGTGTCTGCTGCTCTTTGGGTCACATGGTTCGTGAGCTCCCTTCTGCTTGGAAACTGAGATGTGCTCTCTCCTTCTGAAGTCAACACAAACAAGAAAGTGTCACAGTTTAGAACATGATACTCACACGTGTCCAAAAAGTACAAGTGAATGTGTGATTTTAGAGCAAGAAAAATATTCTTTGGTGTGGGCTTTTCTTTGACTTCGATAGCCTCTAAGTATAATTGCTTCGATGATCTCTAAATATGAAGCTCTCATTGACCTAGCACATCTTGTTGCCGTCGTGTGAGCCCGCAGTGCGTGTTAGAAGGTTCAGGAAGGCACAGCGGGGCTCGGTGGCTCTCAGACGGCCAACGGAGCCAGCCTGTTCTTACAGAATCACCTTTTATAGCTCTTATTTTCTGATAATGTAGGTCTATTTGATGGGGCCAGAAAATCAGGAGTGCCTGCCTTCCCTGAGCACCTATACACCTGTGTAAGCGACCGTCCTACAGCTGGCTGGGACCCAGAGGCCACGTCCACCCCACAAGAGGAAACTGAGGCCCTGAGGAGGGAAAGATCCTGGCTCTTGCCTTCCCTCGTCCAAAGCATCTTAGAATGAGAAACCTGTCAACGGCCTCAGAAGGCACCGTGTCCCCAACAGCAAGACGTGACAGGCCATCACTTCGCTACGAGGCAGGACACACGCGGCATGAAAGACACACAGGAATGCTAACAGTGCAGCGCCAATGGCCACACAGCTTGCAAGAGTCCCTAGAAACTGGATGTGAGTATTTCCTCCTTGTTACCATCCTCATTGCTGGAAATTCACCAAGAACCCACCACATGCCGGGGTATTTACGTCATTTCAGTCAGTCCTCAGGTGACCACATGGCCATCCTGTCTTACAGTTCAGTAACCGACGTCCAGAGGGTTACCTGCTCAGAGCTCCATGTCTGGCCCGGGGGAAGGAAGGGACTTCCCTCCAGGTCTGGGAGGCCCCAGGGCTTGGGTTCTAGTCCTGCGCCATGCTCCTCCCCTCTGCAGCCCAGGACTGAGGAGGGCTGTCTGAGACTTCAAAGCAAAACCATGATCTGTGAATTCTGCTTAAGATAACGTACTTTTAGAGCATCTCCCATTCAAAATAGCTGATGAGAAGCACATAAAGAAAGGTTTTATGTATTGGAAATGTCAACTTCACTTGGTATGTGTTCTTTAAGATGTCATGGGTTTTGAATAAAGCATTATTTAATGACTTTTAAATCATTATTCAGATCTGGGCCTGAGAGAAGACTTTGTCCACCATCACAGTCTGTACCTGTCTGTTGAGTAGGTAATGAGGATGTGAGGATGTTCCTGGAGGTTTGAAGCCCACCAGCCCATTCCTTCACTCACACTGTTTGTAACTTGATCCCCTCCTGAAGTGCTACGGGATCCCGGGTGGTCAGATTCTGGTTTTGATGAGGCAGAAATACACTTATGACCAGGAAGAAAATGTGGGTTAGGTACCATTATGTTTAGGGCCCCCCTGCCTGTCAAATTAAGGAAGAAAGAAGAGGGGGAGAAAATGGGAGTACAAGTGAGAAAAAGAGAGGAGTCAGGGCCTCAAAATGTCTCTGACCTTGGACAATGCAGAAGGAGCCCTGGGTCTGGGAACCGGTTTTACCGAGAGGAATATGCCACTAATTCTTCTGTTTAGGCAGAAACAGCAAACAAACAAACAAACTCGCACACAGCTGTTGTGGCAACCACAGCACTTTTTGAGTTCTTGGAGTCAATAGGAGAGAAATGAGCTTTCACTTGCCTTGCTTCCCGTCCCGCCCAGACAGCTTCTTGGAGGGACAGGGGGCTAAGCCCTGGCCTCCCTTCCACCAAGCCGACTTCGTCCACGCAGGATGGCTTACAGGGGCTGCCACAGGGAAGGGCGGAGCAGCAGGCTTTCATCGTACACCTTGGGTCATGCCCGCCATTTGGGTTCCCGGTAGGCCATGAGGGCGGGGGGGCACGTCCTGCAGTGGGGTTAGCTCTGCTGCTGGACACACATCCTCAAGTGATAGCCACAGGCTGAAACACCCGGAGCCACGGCCATGTGCTTGGGACACGGAGACCGTGGCCATCCAGGCCTGTGCGAGCGTGCTGCACTCACCCTGACACCCAGGCCGGCTGTCCCAGCCCCGTCCCTTCACCCACGCAGCCTCGACCCTACCTCGTTGATGGCCAGCTGTTCACCGCCCCCGCCAGGGTGGCTGTAGTGGTGGCCGGAGCTGTGCATGTCCTCAAACAGGTCCTCCTCACTCCCCACCTCGTCAGCGTGGACGGCTGTGTCCAGAACTCCATCAGGGATAGCTGGAAGGAGAGAAACCAGCTGGCAAAGGGGAGCTGGGGAGGGGGACGGGCAGAGAAGGACGTGAACCTTTTAGGATAAATGATCCTTCTTTGACAGGAGGGAGGAGACCTGGGAACTAGTTTTTCAAGCCATTTTTACTGCGAAACATAGTCTGGTTGAAAGAGTGCACAGGGTGACTTTCGCCCCCGTTCGGTCCCCACCACCGCCCAGAGTAAGGGAGCAGAAATCTCTGCCAGGGCATGAGGCTCGGGAGTGCCCTCCAGTTGGGTTCAGTTGGAAGCCATTTACCCATGTGCCAGGTATGGTAGAAGGCCCTTAAGAATAATGCTAGCAATTTATTCTGAAATATATATGCATCCATCCAAAGAAACACAAAGCATGTACATTTAAGCATAGTTTGGAAATTAATAAAATGAACTCCATAATAATCACTCTGCTGACGAAAAATACCAGGATGTCAGAATTCCACTACCTGCGCGCTCTCTTCCGACTGCATTGCCCTCTCTTTCCTTCAGAGCTATCCATGATTTCCATAAATCACACCATGCTGTGTTTTAGTATTTATTTCTGCTCCGTCTTGCATGGTTTGATCTTATATAAATGGGACCATGCAGTAGCATTTCTGCTTTGGCTTTTTTTTTTTTTTTTTTTTTTGACTCAGCTGCTTGTGTAGCTGGATCATTCATTGTCACAGATGCAGAGTCTTGCATTTTAAGAATATGTCAAGTTTTACGTGCCCAGTGCACTGGAGGGCAGTGGGCGCCTTCCCGCTGCTATGAGCGATGGTGCTGCCAGCGTCCCTGTACCCCTCCTGGGCACGTGACCCACAGCTTTCGCTTGGACACTGGTTCTTAACCTCTTTTTCATTACTATCCCCTAAAGAGTCTTTCATACATTTTTTTCCTAATTGTCCCAATGCAACTTTAATTCCACAAATATACTGTATATTTGTTATGATCTATGGCTTTTCGGAAGACCATAAACCATTGTCATGCCTAAGACTTCTGCCCCTTTGGCAAATCAATATCCCTGGTGTGAACTGATGGTCTGGGGGGGGGGGGAAGGACCCAGGTGTCGCATCCCTGGGCCCTACGTACGCCAAATTGTTTTCCAAAGCTATTCTATCACTTAAGATCACCGACAGTGGGGTGCCTGGGTGGCTTGGTCAGTTAAACGCCGGGCTCTTGGACTCAGGTCAGGCCACAATCTCAGGGTCCTGAGACTGAGCCGCCCCCGAGGCTCTGCACTCTGCATGGACTTGGATGAAGGCTTCTTTCCCTCGCCCCCAAGGGCGCATGCGCTCTCTTCTCGCTCTACGATCAAAAAAAATAAGACTCCCTACAGTATGTATGAATGTTCCCACCGCACCACGTCCTTGCCAGCTCTAAGGACTGGCATTGTCATACATTGTTGACAGGCTGATGGGTATGGAACGGAGTCTTACTGTAGTTTGAATCTACATTTCTCTGACCACTGATGAGGTGAACACCTTGTCCGTGCTTATGGGTCACTGGTATTTTCTTCAGGTGAAAAATCCATGTCTACAGGGCTATTGGTCTTTAGTGTGATCAATAATGTAAAAAATGTACTTCTATGTATGTGTATATGTACATACACAACCCCAATTCTGCATGCTAAAGTCATAGTATCCCACGTGTATCACAAGTTATCACCTCCCACTTTGTAGCTTGTCTCATCTCTTTAAGGTGCTTTTGATGAACAGAAGTTCTTAATTTTCATATAGACAAATTTATCAATCATTTCCTGTGTGGTTTATATTTTTTGTACTTATGAAACTCTTTCCTACCTCAAAGTTCCAAAGATACTCTCCTGTGTTATCCTTCAATGTTTTATAGTTTTTCTTTTGACATTAAGTTTTTATTGCACTTGGGAATGATTTTTGTGTATTGTGCAATTTGAAATCTGTGGTCTTATCATTTATAATAAGAAATACATATTTGGTCTTTGACCCTTTCCAGGCACAGAGCTCCTAAAACTCTTGCAATGTCCTATGATAAGAGTTATAAAGGTTTCTTTTCTTATGTTAATGATGACTTTTGGAAAGCCCCTAGTTAACCCAGGGATGGGGCTGTCCCCCAACATGCTTCTAGGGAGGGGAGATGGGCTGATCAATATCCAGTGGCCAATGATTTAGTCGATCATGCCTCCATAATGAAGCCTCCATAAAAACCCTAAAGACAGTTTGGAGAGCTCTTCGGTTGGTGAACACATGGAGATTTGGGGAGAGTGGAGCCGGAGACGGCATGGAGGTCCTGTGACCCTTCCTGTATCCCTCGCCCGGAAATCTCTTCCATCTGGTTGTTCCTGAGTTCTATGCTTTTGTAATGAATTGGTAATCTGTCAATAAAATGTTTCTCTGAGTTCTGTGAGCCGCTCTAGCAACTTATTTGAACCCATGGTGGGACTTTGTTGGGACCTCCAATTTATAGCCGGTGGATTTACAGCCGTGCCTTCTTCTTGTGCCTGAACTGGGAGAACAGGGGCAGGACCGAGTCCTTGACCTGTGGGATCTGAAGCCATCTCCAGGTGGAGGGTCTGAGAATGAGCTGAATTGTAAGACACCTTTCTGGTGTTTAAGAAATTGCCTGGTAATGGGGACATACATGAGAATCGGATCTAGAGCCTTTAAAATCATACTTCAATTTTTTTCTGTAAGGATAAGCAATTTTCTGAGTACCATTTATAGAACTGACAGTCCTTTCCAATGGATCCATGATGTCTACTCTGGCCTTAAATTGAGTTCTGAACTCTATTCTTGTGTGAGGCAGAGTAGAGTAATGAGGCCTAATCCTTGGAGCCCACTAATATGTTATTTTACATGACAAAGAGGAATTAAGATTACAGATGGAATTAAGTCTGCAAATCAGCTGACATCAAAATAGGGGAATTATCTCACATTCCCTGGGTGAGCCAAACATAGGCGAAAATATGAACTTTGAAGACTCATCTCAAGTATTAACCTCTTCTGTGCAAGTCTTATCTAACATCATCACTCCAAGGACTGACATTGGTTTCTATCTCACTCCCAAGGTGCTTTGTACAGACAATGCTCATTGCACTGTCTGACGGTCTCCCGAAAGGCAGTAAGCTTGCCTTGTTCCTTGATGTAGACTCCAGTAAGTGTTAGAGAAACGAACGCGTAAAGAGAAAGGAGCATGGTGGACAGAGGGATGACTCAGCAGGTGACTAAAGAAATGGAGAGATGAATACGTGAGTGTAGGGAGGTCTGGAGGGTGACGGCAAGTCGTGGAAGGCAGAACCTTTGGGGCCTGGGAGAGCCGACGCCTGGAATACAGCCGGGACTTCGTGCGTGTGGCTGAGTGTGGACGCAGAGGCACGGTGCCTGATGAGAGCAGCACTTGGCCCCTGGAACCGCCTGGAGAAGGCCCTGCTCCAGCCGGCAGCAGTGTGTGAGCCCAGCTTGGGGGCAGAAGCTAAGAGCCAACAGTCCCAAGGAACCCTCATCCTTTTTATTTCATTTATGTTTTTAAATGATTATTATGGAAAGTTCTAAATAAGTACAAAGGGAGAGAATGAATCTTGTACACCCATTCTCCAGCTTCCACGATTCTCAAAATGCAGGGAATTTTATTTCATTATCCATATCCCCTCCCCTCTCAGATCCCAGATAGGACATGATTCCATCTGTAAAAACCGTAGTATATATTTATAAGAGATGAGGACTTGGTCTTTATTTTAAAAAAAAAGTAGCTTCAATACACATTTAAAACAAACAATCCATCAGAGGTTGTCTTAGTGGCATACCTTCTCCTCTAGGGCATTAAGAAAACTTTTTAGGGGCACCTAGGTGGCACAGTTGGTTAAATGACCAACTCTTGGTTTTTTACTTGGATCATGATCTCAGGGTCGTGAGATTGAGTCCTATGTGGGGCTTTGCACTCAGCGCAGTCTGCTTGGGATTTTTCTCTCCCTCCCTCTGCACCTCCCCAACACCAAATAAATAGATACATCTTAAAAAAAAATAACTGTAGAGTATAGGGAATTGTAACTGTAGTGCAGAAGTCCTGTGTGCCCTTCACTCAGCAGTTATGGAATTCGAATGTAATATCGCAGCCAGGAAAATGACCTTGATACAATGTATGTTTATGGTCCTACCTCACATTATCATCTGTGTCGATCTGTGTGACCATCATGGCAACCGGTATGTAAGCTGCGGAGGACAGCTTTTTCACTCAGCCGAATGCCCTTGAGGTCCATCCAAGTTGTCTGTATTTGTACCTCTTTCTTTTTATGGCTCACTACTGTTCCACACAACAGACATATAAGTTTGTTTCACATTCAACACACTGACAGAGAGCCAAGTGATTTCCAATTTCAGGCTGTTGTAGATGAAGGTACGATGAACATTTGTGTACAAGTTTTTGGGTGGACCTAAATTTTCATATCTCTGCCCTTGAGTGTTCAGTTTTCTAAGAAACTGCCAAACTATTTTCTAGAGTAGTTGCCCCATTTTGCATCCTCACACTCAACAATGTATGTTTCTCAAAATCGTTACCTGCATTTGGTATTGTCACAATTTCATACATATCTATTTTAAAGATTTATTAATTTATTTGAGAAAGAGAGACAAAGAGAGAGAGAGAGCATGCAGAAGTTGGGGGAGGGTAGAAGGAGTGAGGAAAATAATCTTTTTTTTAAAATAATTTATTTTATCTGGCACCTGGGTGGCTCAATGGGTTGAGGTTATAATCTCAGGGTCCTGGGATAGAGGCCTGCTTCCTCTTCTCTCTCTGCCTTCCTGTCTGCCCACTTCTGATCTCTCTCTTTGTCAAATAAATAAATTTAAGAAAAATCTTAAAAAAATAATTTATTTTATTTTCTCAGTGTTCCAAGATTCATCGTCATGCACCACACCCAGTGCTCCGTGCAATACGTGCCCTCAGTGCCCCCCACCAGGCTCTCCCATCCCCCTCCCTACCAAAACTCTCACTTTGTTTCTCAGAGTCCAAAGTCTAAGAGAGAGACTCTAAAGCAGACTCCCTGCTAAGCTCTAAGCTCCCAAGGCAGGGCTCGATCACGACCTGGGCTGAAACCAAGAGTTGCACGCTCAAAGGACTGAGCCACCCAGATACCCTTGTTAACAATTTTATATTATAGACATTTTGATAGGTGTATAGTGATATTGTATCATGGTCTTAATTTGCATTTCCCAAAGGGCAGGTGCTGTTGCATATTTTTTCATGTAGCTTATTTGTCATCCGTGTATCTTTTTTGGTGAAGTATTTCATTTTTTTTTTGCCCCTTTTCTAATTAGACTTTATTGTTTTGATGTTGAGATTTTAAAATTCCTTTTTTGAAAAATTTTTTATTAAGTAAACTCCAGCCCCAATGTGGGGTTCAATCTCATGAGATCAAAAGTTGCATGATCTACCACTGAGCCAGAAAATTCTTCTTTTTAAGTCTTTAAACTTAAAATTTTTCATTTAATTTTTTAAAATACTTTATTTTTTAGTATTCTCTACACCCAACATGGAACTCAAACTCATAACCCTAAGAACAATACTAGCTGAGTCAGCCAGGTAACAATGAAAATTCTTTTTTTTTTTTTTTTTTTTTTTTTTTAAAGATTTTATGGGGCACCTGGGTGGCTCAGTTGGTTAAGCGACTGCCTTCGGCTCAGGTCATGATCCTGGAGACCCAGGATCGAGCCCCACATCGGGCTCCCCTGCTCGGCGGGAAGCCTGCTTCTCCCTCTCTCACTCCCCCTGCTTGTGTTCCCGCCTCTCGCTGTGTTTCTCTCTGTCAAGTAAATAAAGGGTTTCCTAATTATGAATTTAATTTCTTTTTTAGATATAAAACTCTTCAGATATTCTGTTTCTTCTTGGTTAGGTTTGATAAGTTCATCTTTCTAGGCATTTCAAAGTTTTAAGTTTATTGTCATAAGGTTGCTCAAAATATGATCTTAAGACTTTTTTAATGTCTATATGATCTGTAATGAGTTCTTTCCCAATTCTCACACTGATAATTTGTGCCTTCTCTCTTTTTTACTCCCTTTGATCATTCTCGCTAGGGGTTATCAATTTTAGACTTTAAGAAATTAATTATTAGACTTAAAAAAAAAGATTTTATTTATTTATTTGACAGAGAGAAACACAGCCAGAGAGGGGACACAAGCAGGGGGAGTGAGAGAGGGAGAAGCAGGCCTCCCGCCGAGCAGGGAGCCGGATGTGGGACTCGATCCCGGGTCTCCAGGATCATGACCTGAGCCGAAGGCAGTCGCTCAACCGACTGAGCCCCCCAGGCGCCCCGATAAAGGGTCTTTGCCTGTGGTTAATGACTGTGGCTCGGGATGGCTTTAGCCATTTGTGACATTATTCTCCTAAGCTTAGAAGACTAGCCTTAGTTCCCTGCATATGTTACCGTTGCATGCTTGTCCCCTGACTGCTGTTAAAAAGAAAACCACAGGCCAAGAATGGAATCACGTATATTAAGGGCCCCACATCAGCAAATGAGATTTAATATCTGACCCGTCTGCAATTTCAGCTCCTCTTTCCCCCAGGAATGTAAACTTTAACCTTTAGATCAACATGAATTTCCTGGTCAGCCCTAAGAAATTGACTGATAGACCCTTTCCGTTCCCCTGGGGAAGGTGACCTTGCCTAAAACAATGGGTTTTTTGCTAATAATTCCCCCCTCCCCATCTTTATAAATCTTTCCTTTCCTGCAGCTGATGGAACTCCTTCCTAGTTGCTGCTTGTGATGCTGCCCGATTCATAATGTTTTTTTTAAAGCCAGTTTGATCTTTTAAATTACTCAGTTGAGTTTTTTTGTTTAACAGTATAAACAAACAGTGTGGCTGAATAGAAAAGGGGACCCCTGGACTGGCTCCAACAGCCCCAGCATTTCCAGCGGAGCCCAGGGTGTAGGCTATCCTCTTAGAAGGAAAGGGAGGCAAGCCAAGGTAGCCCCCAGGACAGGTTTTCTTTTCCCCTTTTATCAGTTTAGGCTCTCCACCTCAGAACTCTAGGACGCCTCATTAAAAAACAAAACCCTGATTGCAGATGAATGGAAGAAGGAAAGTCTTTACAAAAGGGTTCCTCACAAGATTCCTTTCCCTGGTAGGCAACCCACCCCCGCCTCCAGTGCCGTTTACAGAGTTCAGCTTTTCCTTCTTTTCTCTTATTATGAAACGAATAGGCTTCATCGAACAATTTTAAACAGTATCTAAAGTAAATAGTGGAAGACTGCCCACCACACCCCCTGTATAAAACACTATCAATAATTTGACACATACCTTCCTAGATCCATATTCTGTGCCCAGCCATGTGCATACACGCCAAGATTCAGCTTTTCAAAATGTGACTTATATACAAATCCATATGTATGTGATTTATTGTTGTCATTACTATTATTGTATTATGTGATTCTTAACATTAGTCCAAGGAAAAATGGAAACTCTGAGCATTGAATGCTTTGTAAATGGCAGGCACTATGCCAGGAACTTCACATCATTTGTTTCAATTCTTGTAACAACCCAGAAGTAGGTTTTATCATCCCCATTTTGAAGCTGAGAAAAGAGGTGAAAAAAGATAAGGTGATTTTCCTAGTAAGTGCTTGAGGTCAAATTTGAACCCAGGACTATCTTAATCAGATTCTCACATACCCTCTCCTGTTCAGACTCCCTGTCTCTTGGAGAAGGAAGAAAGAGCTGCTCCATTATTGTGCTCTCACAAGCCATCTGCAGATGAAGAGATCTGGGCCCCCAAACAGAGAGAACTTTGAGTTATATGAACTACATAATCTAAACAGTCTCAACAAATGACAGCTCCTTAATATTTCATTAGACAGATCCTATAACTCCTTTCTAATGCACGTGACTACGACTTGTGAAATAGAACCTTTCAATCTTGCAAATGCTAACCTGCTAACCTGTGAGGATACGGTTTTCTCCTCCTCAGTCATTAAGGCTCCCCAGCCCAGTCTCAGGTCACACGTCTTCCAAACTGCTGCTAAGGCAGTTCACAAATGGGACCTGGCTCTTAGCTTGTAATGGTATACACAGAGAACCTGGATTCCCCCCAGTTTTTATTTTGAAAATTGCAAACCTTAAAGTATGGTGCTTTACCTAGATGCTTAACGTACTGAGCCACCCAGGCGCCCCCACGTTTGTGTCTTTAAACGACACCTCTCTAGGTCTTTCTCTTTCTCCATACATATATCTTCCTCCCACACGTGTGTTCCATCACACACTGGTGACACTTTCCCTTTCAAAGCATCAGCATGCATCTCCTAGAAAAGACGTTCTCCTACATGATCACAATACCATGATCAAATAATAGAAAATCAACATTAGCTCAATAATATCATCTAACCTAGGGGCGCCTGGGTGGCTCAGGCATCAAGCGACTGCCTTCGGCTCAGGTCATGATCCCAGAGACCCGGGATCGAGTCCCACATGGGGCTCCCTGCTCGGCAGGAAGCCGGCTTCTCCCTCACTCACTCCCCCTGCTTGTGTTCCCTCTCTGGCTGTGTTTCTCTCTGTCAAATAAACTCAAAAAAATAAAAAAATAAAAAAATATTATCTAACTTAAAGCTCACATTAAGGCTCCCAATTTTCCCCAAAAGAAGTTCTTTAACTGGTTTGTGTCTTTACTGTATCTCAGTGCCCAGGGTAATACCTTAATAACAATTAGATGAATGAATGAACCTAACACTTGGGGTCAGGTGGGGTATCAGATATTAGGTATCAGGGAAAGGCCACAATGTTTACAGCCTGCATTTGATTGTTAGATCTCTTTAGTTTCTTCTAACTCAGAAAAGTAGGCCTACTTTTATTTGGAATACCTATTTTGTGTAGCTGGCCTCACAATATTCTAAACTTTTTCTTCATTCTACTTATGACAAATAGTAGCCCCTGGCTGCCTCCAGGAAGGCGACCCTGCTTGCTGCTGTCGTCTCAGTTACGGTGCAGCGACTGGAGACAGAAAAGGCTCCGTATTTGTTGAATAAATGAGTGAACTGAACTAAGTAGAATTTTTAGATAATTTGGGGAAGAGATAGTGTCTTACTTTATGATACTTAAGTTTTCTAATTTTCAAGTTTTGTTTCAGTAGAATTTGAAAAGCTTCTTCATATACTTCCGTCACATTTATTTTCAAGTTACAGAGGTTAGAATATATTACTCTTGCTAATATATCAAAAAACTGTTGATTTAAAAAAAAGATTTATCCATTTTTAGAGAGAGAGAGGCAGACAAAGAGCACAGGAGTGAGGGACAGAGGGAGAGGGAGAGAGATCCTAAGCAGACTATGCCACCCAGGCATCCTCCCCAAACTGTGGATTTTTAAATATATTACTAATTTTGCCTTTTATGTTGGAAATATAATTCTGTGCACCAATTTTGTGACCAATTACATTACTGAGCCTGTTTGTGTCTGATAGTTGATTTTTCCAGGAATAAATAATAATCTTCAATTTATAATATCTTTGCATCCTCCTTTCCAATTTTTATGACTTTGACTTATTTTCTAATTTTACTGCAGGTGTTAGTACGTCCAGAATAATAAAGTAATTTTTGAGTCTTCACTACCTATTAGAAACTCAGTTAGTCCTTTATTATGATCTCACTGAATTCAAACAAACCTCTAGGTGGGCACAATTATCTCAGTTTAAAGAAACTGAGGCACAGAGCATTTAGGTTAACAGGTCCAAGTTCACAAAGCCGAAGAAATGGTGAAGCTGGGATTCAAATCCAGCCATTTTGGCTCCAAAACCCATCCCCCAAACCTGGATTTTTTTTTTTTTTTAAGATTTTATTTATTTATTTGACAGAGAGAAACACAGCCAGAGAGGGAACACAAGCAGGGGGAGTGAGAGAGGGAGAAGCAGGCTTCCCGCCGAGCAGGGACTCGATCCCGGGTCTCCAGGATCATGACCTGAGCCCAAGGCAGTCGCTGAACCAACTGAGCCCCCCAGGCGCCCCCAGTTTCTGCATTTAGCAGCATTCTAGCAAGTGCTGTCATGTACTACCCAATGCAAGGCAGACTGCGGGCGAAGTCAGAGTTCAGAAAAGATTATGTCAATCTTAACATCAGCGTCACTTGAGTCTCTGAGACAGAGCAGAGCCTTGTAAGCTGCTGGGCTGTGTCTTTCTCAATGACCCAGGAAGTCTGGACAGAGTGTCTTTTAGATTTTTTTTTCAGCCATCTGCCCTCAGGCCACTTGCCCCCTCTGGGGACGCAATGAGCCACACGTTCCCACCATCAGTGTTTGCTGAGTGTCCTGCTTTGACCAGCACTTGGCTCAGAGAAGAGAATTATTTGCAGAGATTACTGGAGAGACTTTAAGAGATAGTGCTCATCCTCCAGAAGGAAGAAAATAAAACTAACATTTACTGAGGGGCTACAATGCATCAGGAATTTTCCTATGCATTATTTCACTCACTACAAAGACAGGATGAAGTAGGAATCACCACTGCTCTGTAAATAAGGAAGTGAGCGAGGCTCAGAGCAGTTGTGATCTGGGGTAGGTGAGGGTATAGAGTGCGGTCTGGCGATATCAGAGCAGATTACCTTCCACTGAGGAAACAGGGAATGCAGGCAACAGTAGGAACGAACCTGACACTCCTGTTATGACCTAGGGAAGATGGGACGGTCCGTGTCGTGAAACTAGCGACGCACGACACCCAACGAGACAACACTGCAACCACATCAGCCAACGAGGCAAACCACATTCCAAAGGCGAAGGGGTTGGTAGCGTCCCAGGCGCAGACACTAAGGGAGGCACGTGGGCGGGGGGCTATTCCCAAGAACAAGAGACTCTGGTGCTGGCCCTTGCACAGCACTGGGGTTTTACAGAGGCAGGTGAGGGGCCGCATTCATTTGGGCAGACTCAGAAGTAGGACAATCTCGGGATTGTCGGGAAGGCTGTGAGGGCCTTGGGCCACTGAAGGAGAGAGGTTTGTTTGGAGAACTTTAGAAGCATGAAGACAGAGAAGGCTGCCAGAAGTAGGAAGTGCTCCCGCCCCTTAAGGAATCAGCCCTTTTCATGATGAATACTTGGCTCCAGATTTCAATACGGGCTTTGCAGTCACACAGCTGGGTCTGAAGAGAAGACAGTCAGTAGAGCCAGTAGTGACATATAGACATCTCCCGAACTACAGCCGCGAACCTAACACTCCTGTTATGACCTAGGGAAGATGGGACGGTCCGCGTCGTGAAACTACCGATGCACGACACCCAACGAGACAACACTGCAACCACATCAGCCAATGAGGCAAACCACATCAACAGATAATGGCAATCTTGCCACTGTGTGTGATGCACATCACTTAACTGACCACAACACTCTGCTAGGCCTAGTAGGAATGTTGCAGCTGATGATCTATGCTCACCGTGGGAGCAAAGGAGTAACCCAGAAAGGAGTTAAGAAAGATAGATACAGGCTAGTGGCCAGGGCAAGGTAGGCTTGGAGAGAGACAGAGAGAATGGGGCAGGAACTCAAAATACATGAGTGCAGACTCCCAGATAGGAACAAGCATGCCGGGACTGTAGACTCCGTATGGAAGGGTCAGAGGATGTGCACCCCGTGGGAAGGCCCACTCACACAGGGGAAGCCACGGAGGTCAGGCAGAAGGGCTGCTCAGTCTTGTTCACCTCCTGGCCGCAGAGAGCAGGTAACATCTGTGCCTGTGCCACCAGGGAGAGACCATATACACATACTGCTGCATGTACATGGGATACCGATCGCAGAGAAGGCCGGGAACAGCACAGTGAGCCTGGTCACTCCTTCGAACGTATCCTGGATGGCTATGCCCGTCCTAGGTTTCAGTGCACACATCTGCAGTGTCTTAGCGGTGGTCTAAACAGTCACTCGAAGATCTCATTTCAATGGCTCAGACTAAGGCTAGAAAAAGTGCCCCAGTTTGTTGGTTCCCTCACTCTACGGCTGACTCAGTCGTCATGTAACCCCCAACAACTTGTCCGCTACGAGGCCCAGGCTCCCAAACCCTGCCTGTGCAGCAAAGCTTGTAGAATTTTAGCTCATCCTGCGGTCTATGATGCACTTTGAGCTAATTTCTGAATATGCCATGAGTTGGGGTCCAGCTACATTGTTCTGCATGTGGACGTCCAGTTGTTCCAGTGCCGTTTTTGAAAGACGGTTCTTCTACCCAGGGAATGGTCCCAGCACACTCGCTGAAAATTAACTGAGCTCTATGCATAAGATGTAGACGTGTAAGGTCTACGTCTGGATTGCCCAGCGGACTGCACTGACCTACGTGTGTACCTTCTGCCCGTACTAGCCTGCCTTGATTTCCGCAGCTTTGTAGCATGTTTTGAAACTGGGAATTATGAGTTTTCTGACTTTGTTCTTTTTCAAGGTTGTTTGGCTATTCTGGTCCCTTGCAATTACATATCAATTAATCTCAAGGGTGTCTTTCAATTCACGCAAAAAAGGCAGCGGGGATTTGATAGGGATGGCTTTGATCACGGGATGTCTTTTTATTTAGATAGGTCTTCTTTAATTTATTTCAGTTACATTTATAGTTTTCAGTATACGAGTCTTGCACTAGTTTTATTAAATTCATTCCCAAAAGTTTTCTTTTTAATGCTATTATAAATGGAACTGATTTTTTAGAAAAAGATACTTATTTATTTGACAGAGAGAAACACAGCCAGAGAGGGAACACAAGCAGGGGGAGTGAGAGAGGGAGAAGCAGGCTTCCTGTTCAGCAGGGAGCCCGATGTGGGACTCGATCCCGGGTCTCCAGGATCATGACCTGGTCTAGGTCTTTTGATAGTCGATGCAGGAAGTAGCACAGTGAATGGTCACAGCTGCTGTTATCATTACTTATTATTACTATAGACACTGTTGGGCCTCTGGGAGCAGGGGTGCCTGCTCGTTGCTGTCTGGTCCCCATGTTGCGTATCCTGGTCTTGCACAAAGTAAGGGCGCCCAACGTATGTCCAGTGAACGCAGCCATTAGAAGCCGTCCTTGTTTACTTAGTAACACAGTTCCCATAGGTGAGTATTCACAGAACTACAGAGCTGAGGCCCTCATTCTATGATCTCAAAAGTGTAAACCACAATGTTAAAAACCTTGTATAGGAGGCAGACCCATAGCTCATCCAGACTGTACATTCTGTTTATGAAGGTCGATTTTACAAGGAGCAGTTAGCTTTCTTCCCAAAGTTTTTTTTTTTTTTCTTTTTAAATAGACTATTTTTAAGAGAAGTTTTAGGTTCACAGCAACAGCAAAACTCAGCAGAAAGTAGAGTGAGCTCCTACACACCCCCTGCCCTCCGCAGCCTCTCCATCAGCCTTCGGCGCCACAGCCTGTGTTCGTTACCCATAGTTTTTTAAGTGCCCGAGTCCAAGGATAAGGAGAAGAAGTTGGATGGATTTAGAAGTGTAATTAGAGCTTTATAGAGGGAACAGCTCCCAGAGGGGTCTTGTAAACAATTACTTTTTTTTCTTTAAAGGTTTTATTTATTTATTTGACAGAGAGAAACACAGCCAGAGAGGGAGTGAGAGAGGGAGAAGCAGGTTCCCACCGAGCAGGGAGCCTGATGCAGGGCTCGATCCCGGGTCTCTGGGATCATGACCTGAGTCCAAGGCAGATATTTAATGACTGAGCCACCCAGGCACCCCTTAAAAAATTATTTTAAGCATTAAAATTTTTTAATTCTGAAACATTTTAAACTCTGTGAGCTCCAAAAGGGCAGGGCAACATGTGCACCTTGTTCACTACTCCAGAACAAACCCTGACAACTAGTAGGTGCTCAGTAAATATTTTTTTAATAAACGCAAGCTAAACGTACAGAAAAGTATAGAAAATAAAGTGGAAAAATCTTTCATGCAGCCACCACAGAGATTAAACAAGTGTTAATTAACATTTTGCTATATTCTCTGTTGATCTCCCAAAACATTACAGGTACATCTGAAGCCCCACCCTTCAAGATAAGGGCTCCTTATTTTCCCCTCCAGAGGCATATCTCCGTACTTAGCATTATCCTGTAGTCTCATGCATTTTCTATGATCTGATTAAATCTGTATATATCCAAAGGGATTTTTATGTGACTAATACTACACGTATGCAGATCCAAAGGTGAACTGTTATGGATTCTATTATTTGTGTCTCATACACGCACATAAATACCATCACACTGCATCCTCCTGAAGCCTGCTTCTTTTGCACCCCCTGGTCGTGACCGAACTTTGAAGCCCCAATCACCACACAGCTGTCCCCTCATGCATATATTGATAAGTTTATCTAGGATACACAGAAAAT
This sequence comes from Spilogale gracilis, assembly GCA_004023965.1. Taxonomy (NCBI): domain Eukaryota; kingdom Metazoa; phylum Chordata; class Mammalia; order Carnivora; family Mephitidae; genus Spilogale; species Spilogale gracilis. Next base: position 115,127 of record PITA01003639.1, on the reverse strand, counting down.
CACCTTCACCTTTACCAGAGATGGAGAAACCACTCTCCAAAGCCACCATCAACTTACAGGAGCCCGACACTACACCCTCACCGATATTCGCTACACACTTTATGTCGCTTCTTTTGGTGGTCAGTGAACCTGAGCATTGTTCATATACTTATTGATTATTCAAGTTCCACTACTAAGAATTATCTATTTGTACTATATACCTATTGTATATTGAGTTTTCCGTCTTCCTCTTATCTATTTTTAGAAGTTCTTTACATATTGTTTATACTAGCCCTTTGTCACTTACAAGATATTGTAAATATCTTTCTTTTTTTAATTACATTATTTTATTTTTTCAGTGTTCCAAGATTCATTGTTTATGCCCCACACCCAGTGTGTCAATATCTTTCTTATACTATGATGTGGTCTACTTCCTAGTCTGAAAAGTCAAATTGTCTAGATGGTCCTTTGAAGCATAGTTTTATATTTTAATGTTATTAGATTTATTAATTTGTTTCCTTTTTATCAGGGCTTCTTTTTTGGCTTTAACTTTCTCTAACCATTTTATTTTATTTTATTTAGTTCTTTATTCATTCATTCATTCATTCATTTTTAAGGTATTTTTCTATTTATCTGACAGAAAGAGAGAGCACCAGCAGAGGAGTGACAGGCAGAGGAGGAGGGAGAAGGAGGCTGCCTTGCCAAGCAGGGAGTGCCACACGGTCTGCACCCTCGGATCATGACGAGCTGAAGGCAGATGCTTAGCTAGCTGAGCCATTCAGGTGCCCCTTTATTTATTTTTTTTTAAAGATTTTATTTATGTATTTATTTTGGGAGAGAGAGAGAACATATATGTGCACGTATAGGGGCAGAGGGAAAGGGAGAGAATCTCAAGCGAACTCCCTACTGGGGTCTAATCCAGGACACCAAGATGGGGACCCCAGGCAAAGCCACGAGCTGGATGCTGAACCAAATGAACCAGCCAAGTGCCCCTTTCTCTAATTTAAGGCACATATCTTTCCTTCTAGAAAAGGAAGGCTGTAGCTCTAGTTTGTCATTTGATTCTAAATCTGAAAACCTAGATAAAACAAGTTCTGAAAAAGTACATTAAATGATAAAAATTGGCATGAAAGAAAATTTGAACAATAAAGAGTTAAAGAGTTTAAATGGTAGTATAAAAGGGGAAAAAAACTTTCCTGCTCCAAATCCCATGGACACAATCTTTTTTTTTTTAAAGTAGGATCTCTTACCAGAGTGGAGTACAACAATGGGCTTGAACTCATGACCCTGAGATGAAGACCCGACCCGATCAAGAGTCAGATGTTTACTGACAGGGCCACCCAGGCACCCCAAACCAGATTAGAGGCTATCAATCTTTTCTTCTTCTTCTTTTTTTTAGAGATTTTATTTATTTATTTGACACAGAGAGATCACAAGCAGGCAGAGAGGCAGGCAGAGAGAGAGGAGGAAGCAGGTTCCCTGATGAGCAGAGAGCCCGATGCGGGCCTTGATCCCAGGACCCTGAGATCATGACCTGAGCTGAAGGCAGAGGCTCTAACCCACTGAGCCACCCAGTGTCCAAGGCTATCAATCTTCTAAAGAACGGTTCATTCATATCTTATAAAAGTTGTTCTAGAAAATAGGAAAAGAACAAAAACTGCTCAACTTGAGGGTGGTATAACTACGATTCAAAACCAAATAAGAAAATACAACAACAACAAATAAGGTTCAGATCTCCTCTGTGAAAGTAGGTACAAAAACCTTAAATAAAATATTAGCTAACCAAATACAACAACACATTAAAAATAATGCATCATGATTGAATAAGGGGTTATCCAGAAATGCAAAGGTGTCTCCACATGATGCAATCTACTGATGAAATTCACCATAGAGACAAAAAAGAGAAAACATTGAAAAGATAGTTCAATCAATTCTGAAAAACCATATTAAAACGTTTAATGGTAAAAAAATAAAAAGTAAAATGTTTAATGCTTACACAAAAACTTTTAGCAAAACTGAAATAAAAAAGAATTTATTTGCTACATTTTTATTTAAAAATTAAAAAAATATTTTATTATGGAAATTTCCAGATACAGGTAGTTCCATCATGCCACATATGCATTCCTAAAAATCACTATGCTATGTAAAATCAGACAACAAAAACCACAGCATTTGGGGGAAAATAGGGTTGGGGGATAAAACTCAAAAATCTGGTTAGTAACATATTAAAAAAATAGGAATTTATTAAAAGTGAAAAGAAATGAAAAAAGAGGAAAAGGTAGAATGTCAATAGCTAGTTCTGGGAAACTGGATTATTATATAAAGAAAAATGAAACTGGATCCTTATCAACACATTATACAAAAGTGGGCTCCAGAGGATTTAAAGACTTATCAATTAATGGTAAAAATATAAAATTAAAAGCTCATAATACAGAAGAAATAAGGCAGTAAATGACTTTTAAATAGTACAGAGCACAAGTCATAAAGCGCAATATTGATGATTAAGACATTATGAATAGGATGACAGTTAAAGGACAGATTGAAAATATACTTGTAATGTCTATATTTAACAAAGGATATTATTTAAAAACAAAAGGAACTCGTGAAAATCAATGAGGAAAAAAGACAGAAACCCAATAGAAAAACTATATGAAAATTGCAAATTAAACTTTTTCTATCATTTTATTCCCACTAGACTTGATTAGGGGCTAGAACATTCTCGGCTCGGTGACAGTGTGGGGGTTAGCACTGGTGGAGAGCACATCAACGCGACCATCCGGGACTGATGACAAGTCACCTGGAAGCTCTTAATTACCATAAATACAGGTGTTCCCAGCATTCTGGCGATCTGTTCCTGGATAGATGCTCCAAATTCCCACACAGTCTATAAGGAAACACTGTATATATACTGGCACTAATTGTGGAAACAGTGAATTGAAGGTGATCTAGGTGTTTATCACTGGACTAAAAGGTAAAATGTAGTAGATGCTCATCATACACTAAGTGAAAATCAAAGGACTGAACATATACACAACAACATAGGCAGATCTTAAAGATATGATAAGGAATTTCTGCCTCAATGGCAGACTATAATTCAAATAATCCACTTATGGGGAGCAATTAGAAAAACTAGACAAAATATGAAACACATGTGCTTCAAGACATGAAAAGGTGATTAAGATATGAACAACAAGGTCAAGGTCCAGAGGCTCAAGCAAAGAAGCCCAGTGTTTACGGCTTCATTTCCTTGGGGAATAGGGGTACTGATTCCTGATAAAACAAAGGAATGGCTGAGGGTCTAGAAAACCTCAAGGGGCTACAGTGGTTGGAAATGGACGCAAGGGCCTCTAGAGGGGGGACGGGGGTGTGTCTACTCTTGTGCTGGAACTCTGTAGGACTATATCCCGAGAGTGTGGATAGGTTATAGATAGGCCCCTGAAAGACTTGGATGAACTTTGAATACTTTGAAACTGTACCAAGGTAACTCTAATTGCTTGTGTCCACACTTACTTGGCAGAAGAAAATAGAAAATAGCTTTTCAGAAAGATAATATCATCCTAAACCAAAAAGTATTTCTATAAACAATTCTGCAAATACCCTGTTAATCACCAAAAATAACCAGGCACATATGGAGGAAAGTCAATATGAACAAAAGAAATAACTTCAATAGATACAAACCCACAGGGGATCCAGAGAATGGAATTATTAGATAGAGATCTTAAAATTAATACTTACAGGTTCAAGGAGGTAAAAGGCAAGAATCACCATCTCAGCAGGGAAGTTAAAAGTGTAAAAACAATAACAACAAAAACAAATGGAAACCCTAGAGCTAAAAAGTTCCGTAACTGAAATCAAGAACTCAGTGAATGGGTTTACAGAAAACTAGATACAGCTGAATAAAGACGATAGGGCTGACAAAAGTATTCAGAATAAAGTAGAGACAAAAAGATGGAAAGCACAGAAGAAAAGGTAAAAGACGGAAAATCCACCACGGAGGTCCACATGTAATTAATGTTAGGAGATGCGAGAGAGAGGGAGTCTGCTAGAAGCAATATTAAAAAAAATAGTTTGAGAATTCTGAAGACACATATCAAGCCACAAATTTAATAAGTTCTATAAAACCCCAAGATGAGTATTAATTTAAAAAAGAAGAAGAAAAAGAAAAAAAAATCTAAATCCAGGCACATCAGCAACACTGCTGAAAACCAAAGGCAAAGAGGATACCTTATAAGGAGTCTGGGGAGAAGACAGATTGACTTTAAAGCTGCAAAAAGTAGACCAACAGTTGATTTTTCAATAGAAACAATGGGAACTAGAATACAATGTAACAATATCTTCAAAGTATCAATTCTACAGCCCAGAACGAAGACGCAGCTAGAGAGCGAGCATAGCAGAGGAAGGGGGAGAAGCGCAATGCGAGTGCATCCTCAAAGGGCAGGGCTTAACCGCAGGGCAGTGATTCCCCGCCCACATGGCCACAAGACCGATTTTAGCTTGGCTTTTCCTGCCTCTCAGATCTGTCCAGAGAAGGTCTGCTTGATGTCGGGCCACAACGAGGGCAGCACACGCGCCCTGCCATCAGTGAGGAGACAGGCTGGGCACATGTACTGACTGAAAGACAGAACGATCTCAGGTGTGTTTGAATGCATGGAAAAAATATCTGGAAGGAAAATACTGAAATGTTAAGAATAAATCTAATTGGGAAAGGGAATTATAGGCAATTGTGTCCTATTCTTTTGTGCTTGTCCGTTCTCAGATTTTTTTGTCATAGTCATGCCCATTGCTAAAAGTATGATGTGCTTCTATTAAGTATTTTATAAAATATCTTATTTATGATGCAGTGTGGTTTCCTAACATAAATGTATCAGCTCTAATTTATTATTGAGATTATAGAGAATATATATTCTGAGGGTTTGACATGAAAGTCCTCTGTCCCAGGACTTTGTACCAAGGTGAATAAAATGCAATCAACTTTAATTCAAACCTGTCAGAAATCTTCAAAGTTTATGTACATTTTGACTCAGCAAATCTATTTCTAGAAGTTTAGCTTAAGAAAATAATCATGGAAAAATAAAAGATATGTGGAGGATACCAATTAAGGTACTGTTTAAACACGAAAAAATTGTAAAGACCTAAATGCTCAACAATAAAATATTAACTAAAAATACTATGGCATGTCAATAAAATGTAGCCTTGAAAATAATAAGAATATTTCTTTTTCATTTTTTTCTTTTTCTCTCTTCCCCGATGATCCTTTGCCTTGTTTCTCAAATCCACATATCAGTGAGATCATATGATAATTTTCTTTCTCTGATTGACTTATTTGGCTTAGCATAATACCCCCTAGGGGAAAAAGTGAAACAAGATGAAACCAGAGAGGGACACAAACCATAAGAGACTCTTTAATCTCAGGAAACAAACTGAGGGTTGGGGGAGTGGAGGGGGTGGGGGGACAGGGTGGCTGGTGATGGACACTGGGCACTGTGTAAGACTGATTAATCACAGACCTGTGTCCCTGAAACAAATAATACTTTATATGTCAATAATAAAAAAGTAGATATTACTTTAAAAAATAAAATAATAAGAATATTAATGACATCCACAGGAGCCACAATATGCTAAGTGGAGAAAAAAAAAACATGTCCTGAGACAAAACATACAGTAAGATTAGCTCTATTTTGTTAATAAAAAAGTTTATAAATGGAATAATGATCGGTCAAATATACACTAAAATGTTGATAGTAATGGTTTCTGGGTTGGGAGATTATGAGTAATTTTTCAAAAAAAATTCTATAATGAACATACATTGCTTTTGTAATAATAAAAGTCGATTAAAAGTTAATTCTTGAATCTCCTGAACCCCAGATGCAATTTCATTTCTCTGTGTTCGTCCATCACAATGTGTGGTGATCCTGATTTCTACCCTGACGTGACCAGGCCCGAGCTTCTCCCAGGGACGGAACACCGCCTACACGGACGCAGCTCTGGACGGTGCATCCCGGTCATCCGAGGCCAGTACGAGGCTTCCCGTCTGAGACGGACTCTGGTGAGGTCCCGGGATGGCCCTCGGGGCTGCTAAGGCTTCCTCCGGCCACCGTCCGAGCCAGCACGCCAGCTGGATGGCCAGGCTCCCTGGGTACTCCTGGCTGCAGAAAGATCTCATCCACGGTGCACTCACTCGACTTGTTTTTCTGTCCGACATCGGACACTACATCAAACACTAATGATGTACTATGTATTGGTGACTGAACGTAATAATAATGGTTAAAAAAGAAACCCAAACAAGACCCTATTGGTATTAAAAAAAAAAGTCATTCATTCATTCCATACACTTATTGAATACTTAGTATCTATGTGCTAGGCAGTAAATTAGGAACGAAGCACACATTACTACCTTCTCTCCTCATGAAAACCCTCAGAATCTCATGCTTCTGATTTTACAGATGACACACCTGAAGGGAGAGAATTAGGGCACTTGTCAGCCCAGCAAGAGGCACAGCGGGGATCCAAACCCGGTGTTTATGTGGCTGCATGGTCTGGTGTCCTTCACAATCCTGCCGTACCTCCCATGGGCTATTTCTTTTTAAAACATCAGAAGATCAGATTGATACATAGAACATTAATCCATATCTTTCACGACATTCACAAGCTGATTTTCCATTAACGCCCACAGCTAAGGGCGCCTGGGTGGCTCAGTTGCTTAAGTCACTGCCTTTAGCTCAGGTCATGATCCTGCGGTCCTGGATTGAGTCCCATTTCAGGCTTCCCCTGCTCTGCAGGGAGCCTGCTTCTCCCTCTCCCTCTCCCTGTCACTCCCCCTACTTGTACTCTCTCTCTGTGTGTCAAATAAATAAATAAAATCTTTAAAAAAAAATCCACAGCTAATATGATGTTGACACACCTCCTAACACCCAGTGCGGACAGTTTGCCGCACTCAGCCTCGGACCCTGCGAGAATGTGGAAGTCATTGCACACAACAAGATGCAACGTCATGTTGGGCTGCTGGACAGCTCCGTCCAGACCCGGGCTGCCTTCTGACCTCACAGACCCTTCTCCCTGTGGCCCGCATAGCTGTGTTCAGGGCCGGGGTCTTGCGGCATAGTCCTGGGCTGCACTCTGTGCCCTGGGCGGTGTCCTGGGCCCCAGGGCGAGGTCAGTGCCCCTTCACCCTCTGCCCGTGCACACTGGCTGCACTCCTATCACTGGTAACGGGGCTGCTAGAGCACCATGGCAGACACAGCTAGAGAGAGTCCTACAGGAAGTACAAACAGCCGATCTACTTGTGATGTGGGTGAGATGTGACAAGACCCTGAGGGGCTCCCATTCTCCCTGTTGCTGCTTTGGGGCCAGGGAAGTGTTTTTCCCAAGTTCACCTCTCTATCAATGCAGACCACCTGCACACGCACACACACACGCACACACGCACATATACACACATCACACACACGCACACACACACACATGCACATACATCGCACACACACACGCACACGCACACACACGCACACACGCACACACACACGCACACATGCACATACATCACACACACGCACACATGCACACACGCACACACACCCACACACATTGTGGAGTCAAATACATTTTGAAAGCGCTAAAAACAGATAAAAGTATGGGCTCTGAGACATGTTAACCTGCATTTTCCAAACTGCTTTCATCTATGGGTTCATCTTCCGCTGACTATCGCCCGGGACTGGTGCTCCAGGCTACGTACTCTGGGGCACATGCTTCTAGCTTCGCTTTTACACCGGGGGCCTTGAACAAGCTTCCCAGGCATCAGTGTCCTCACTTCTCAGCAGAAATCAGATAGAAGCCTCAAATCAGAGACAGCTAGAATGGAACAAACATGGAAATCTGATAGATCTGAGGTCAACTCTAAAATAATCAATCAGTTGTGTGATGTGATCACCGTTAGTTAAACTCCGTGAGTTCCCATTTCTCTTATCTATGAAATATGACGGTTGTAAAGACTGCACAGAAAAATCCTTGAAGTTACCAGGCGCCACCCAGGCGCCCCTAAATCAGTGTTTTAAAATGTACTCCAGATTTGTTTTTGTCAGTATAGTAAGACATGTGGGCACAGACACAAGTTTCATGAAGGAGTGTATTAAGGCTCGCAGTTTCCTACACACAGGAAGCGAGGCATGCCATGCAGGGCGCATGGGGAAGCCCCAGTCAGATGGCACACGGCGTCGGGGGAAAGCAGGTGGTTTCAGTGGGGAAGGCAAGCTGACACGGCATAACCAGGCTTAGAAGGGACTAGTCTGAATAATTTCTGCAGATTCTGGGGCCTAGGGCTGCCTCTAGTTGTCTGGTCTCTGACCCAGGATGATCAGGGTCGGGGGTTAGTGGCACTGAGTGTAAGGGCCCCATAAAGGAGGTGGTTGGGGGTGTGAGCTCTGGATTGCTTAGCCTTCCTTTGGAGAGAATAGCCTCGGATGAGTGCTGTCTAGGGAAGAGGTGGCCTGGGAGAGGCTTTCTTCCCGGTGTCAGCAAGGGCCCAAGATGTCACAGCATTAGCGAATAAAAACATGACTACGCAATTGATTCTTCGTACACTCAGGAGAAGGCGATCTGATCCTCATCGTTTGATTCCCAAGTTGCCGACATGTTCAGAATGTAACTCACCCTCGTTCTTCTCTAGACCTGGCCATCCTGGACTGCTCACCTCAGTGAGCATATCTCCATCTACCCAGGCATACAGGTCAAACACCTAGGGTTACAGACTCCCTCTCTTTTGCTGTGAGCTACCACAGTTCTCTATTTGATGAAGGACTTGTTGCCTAATGCTAGAGACTGATGGCAGCCTTCAGTGACAGTCCCTTTGAGGACTGCCATAGTCTTAGGGAACCACTTCAGTCAAGGCCCTTCCCCTCCACTTAGTGGCCCATAGCCAACTGATGCGGAAGTATAAGAGCCTAACCATCTTGGTCCAGATCAAGACAACTCTGAAGGTCCTTCCCTCGTCTCACGGATGCTGACTCTGTCTCTCAGGTAACCCAGTCCCCGGCACCAATCTATTACCGAGTCTTGGCAGCACCCCCAACTCAACATCTGTGAGGTCTGCTTTCAAGTTTTCCCTACTGTTACTAAAAACACTGTCCTGTGTTGCTTTGATAAACACAAGAGACTCTAAGAAGTCTGGCTTGTGGCCAGAAAGCTATATAGGCTCTTTTAGGTCTGATCACAGGCAATTACAAAGACTTTTACTGGGGAGACCTGCCTCCCACCCCTACCCTCCACACAAGGGGACTGGGTGGCAGCCAGCGCACTGCAGTCTCTGAAGGGAGTTCAGTTAGGGCTCAGGCCTCCCTCCAGCCGTCCTCCCGCACACACGCGTTCCTAGTTCAGGCGCTTCTTTTTGGAGATCTCTTTACTGGGGGTCTTCAGCCAAAGCCTTACTCAGCTGCTCCTATGGAGACCTCCTTATAGGAGGGAGGAGAGAAACCTTCAGCATCCTTCTGTCCACTTTGACTCAGTACCCAGGACTCCGTCCTTTCCCTGCTCTCGGCCCCTGGCCCGTCCATAGGATGTCGGGAATCTTTCATTCTGTTTTCTCAGCAGTGAGACGTTCTCCCCACCTCCCCTGGGTGACTTGGAAGATGAAATATTAGGGGAGCCACGCTTTCCCTCTTGCTTACATATCACAGTGAGTGATCAAATGCTTGCCTGATGGTTCATTTTGGCTTAATTAGTTACTCCAACACCTGGGAGCCTCAGCTCAGCTCAGTTCATGATGGAGTCCTAAATATTCTCCGTATATAAAAATAAAAATGATCTTTTAAGATAGAATTTGCACCTAACATTAACCAAGATAGATCATACTCTGTGCTATAAAATCAAGGTTTAAAAATTTTAAAGGAACTAAATCACACAAACTATGTTTTCTAATGATAATTGAATTAAACTAGAAAACAATAAAAGGTATTTGGAAGAATCCAAATAAATATTTGGAAATTAAAAATCTAAATAATCTATAAATAAAAGAAAAGTAACAAGGAAAACTAAAAAAATATTTTTAATTAAATAAAACTATATTAGAATTTGTGAGCTGCAGCTAAAGCAGTGTCTAGAGGAAGACTCAAGTTTAAGTGCTTCTATGAGAAAAGAAGAAAGTTTTCAAATCAGTTGTCTACATTTATACCTTAAGAAATTAGGAAAAAAAAGCAGGAAAAAAAAAAAACAAAGAAAGCAGAAGACAGGGAAAATGTCAGTAAAGCCAAAAGCTGTGTTTTTTTTTTTTTTTTTTTGTGAAAGCCAATAAAATTGACAAGCCTCTAGTTTAACTGAAAAATAGAAGAAGAAAGAAGACCACAACTGCAAAGTCCTCTGGGCCTGGATACCTTATTGTTGAATTCTATCAAGCATTTTAGGAGAAATAATCCCAAATCTACATAATCTCCTCCTAAAAATAGGAAAGGAAAGAACAATTGGGACAATGTTGAACTTGAGCTGAAAACAGAAAAATCTCCCTCCCTCTGTGATCCTTTTGTATTCTGAGGACACAAATGACAACCCTGCTCTCACATAACCTGAGGTAAGACCACCACTGACCTTCTTCAATGACTCCCTTGTTTAATTAAACCCTAAGTTTTCTTTCTCTTCTCTGATACTTTCCTCAGTAAGGAACACACTCCCTATTGCAAAAGACGGACTTAAACCATCTCAATTGCCCAGTGCCCTTTATCTTTGGTAGCCAGTTTTCAGATCTCTGTTTGCTCCACCCAGGTGATGAGCCTCCTTCCTGACGTGATGGGGACGTGACGGCGTGTCAGGCTCATGGTCCTTGGGTCTGGACTGGTGTCCATCAGTAGCACGGTAAGGGTTTAATTTTGCTTGCTTTTGAGGGCTCCTTAATTTCTGGTGCTGAGTTCTTTTGGTTTTCATGATCTTACCATTTGATGATCTCCATGAACAGGTAATGCTTTATAGAGATCTTGTTTCTGTTGAATGAAGACGGCAGAGAGTCTGGTTTGTTAGCCTTCAGTCTGTCTCTCTGTCTGTCTTAAGCTCAAGCCAATTAAGCATTCCATGCGCGCCAGGAGGTGGCTATCTGGACTGGCAAGTTTTGTATTTCCGTGAAATGGCTGAAATTTTATGACTGAAGCTTATAAAGCTATGTGTCTGTATGTTTCCATGTCTATAATTCAGAAAGGACTTTCCCTCTGGTAATACTTTCCTTCTGGTAATATTTTCCTAACTTCAGATAGTATTACCGAATTAGATCATAAAATCTCTTAAAGGAGCTCTATTCTGATCAGCTTAAAAATAAATTAGCATTTGTAATAATTCCTAATATTCCTAATATTATAAGAAGTTAAGGAAATCAAACCTCAAATATTTTCAGTGTGAAAAAAGAAACTCAGAAACAGTTTAACTATTCAAGTTCAGATAATTTAGATAATTTAGTCTTTGGCTTAATAAGTAGAACTATGTCTTCTCTATGTTAAAAAATTATTAGTGTTAAATAATAAATGTGTAGGTTTTTATTCTACTTGGTATGTTCTTCCTAAACTTATATAGACTTTCTTATTATATAAGCTAGCAGTATTTCTATTAAATGTTTACCATTATGAAAAATGTACATGTGTCAAACAAAATTGAATCACTTCCTGCCGAATACTCTTTCAACAGGAAGTATGTCAGCTTGAAGATGATTTCCAAGATTTTTATGTCTCTCAAACTGGGAGTTAACTGATGGATATTCCATAGATACTTAGATTATTTCAATGAAAGCGAATACTGAATCATTCATTGAATTTAAGTGTTTGCATTTTTTATGCTCCAGAGAGACTATATACATACAATTGTGTCTATTAACAGATGTGTCTGTTTTCTCCACTTTGAGAAGCTTGCTGTAAGGGATGTAGGAAGAGAAGCTGTAAGAGAAGAGTTCAACTTGTCATGGTCAAAGCTGACAAAGAAATGGTGGGTTTATAACATCTGCAAAAGGAGCTGCAGTATTGAATCTTACACTGATGCAGAAAAAAGAATTTGATTTTCTCTTTGTTAAAATGACAAAATTTTCTTGGATTATTGGTTTGCTCTTAATAAGAAGTTGTAGATGATTTGCTGCTTTCTGTGTGATCTGCCTAGACAGGAGAGGTGGGGTGCCTGGCTGGTTCAGTTCAAAAAGTACCTGACTCTTGATCCTGGGAGCATGAGTTCAAGCCCCACATCGGGTAGAGATTACTTTAAAAAACAACCTTAAAAAAAAAAAAAGTAAAAGCAGAGGGTAAAGAGACCCAGGATCTGAAATTGGAATACGAGAAGAGATTGTCTATCATGAAAACCATTCTTTGTGTTTTATGCTGACTTAGCCATGTTTGTTTACTTCAGATCACAAAGTTCTTAGAAAAGAGCTAAGATTCCTCACAATCATGTTTACTTTAGAAATATTTTATTGTTCCTTTCATTAAACAGCTGGTCAAGTACTGTTCAATGACTCATGATCCTATTACTCAGTGTTCAAATCTCCTGACGACTTTTTTTTGCCTTTCCAAAATTAAATCCTTGATAACTTTTGAACCTGAAACTGCCTTTGGGATTTTCTGGAGGGTATTTGGAAAATCATAAAGCATTTGTTTTTTCACATTGTGAAAAAGACAAGTGTTAGAAATATTTAGGTTTATTTGATATGTTACCATAGATGAGATGAATGAGAAGAGCTGTAAATTAGAAGAGATGTCTAAACTTCCCTAGGTTAAGGATGAACAAGTAAAATGTTAACAGGAATATTTCAGAAAATGTGTGCTAACTGCAAAATCCCTGGAGAGCTGCCGATGCCCTTGTGGTCCACGATGCGCTCCTCGACGTCAGAGTGCTGGTGCTGCTTTGCCTGTGTCATGTGACAGTGACACAGTATTATAAATCATGACTTCAGTTATTTCTAAATGTTAAGTTGGTTGCAACTTTTCTTCTTTAATTTGAATCTAGCATTTTGTAGGCCAGTAGTTTTCAAGCGGGGATTGAAATAATAAAACCTACACAGTTTTATTAATATACAGATGTTTAAGGCCTGCTCCAGACTTATTCAACCTCTTTATAGATATTCTTGGTATATTCTAACTACATGGTTGGTATATTCATAATACATTTTTTCAGGATTATTACATATTATATCTGAAGATTTTTTATGTAGAGATATGCTCATTCATTTAAATAAGTTAGCTATAATGTTAACTATCTTCTTTGAAAATATTGCTAATCATTATGTTTATAATTATAATGTCTGAATTTTTTTGATTTATTTTATTACCTTATATTGTATGTAGCAGAAACATCCAAATTCCTTGTCTGTTACACTATTCTGTGTTATGAATTCTCATGAGATCTTTCACTTTTAAAATTATTAGTAATAATTTAACCATAGCCACTTCTTCTCTAGATAGTTTTTTGTTTTATTCCAATGCTACAGCTAGTGGCCTGAAAACTTCTTCTTCAACAAAGAACTGTCTCAGTACCCTATGCAAGGGACTGTGCCAGGTAATTTTGGGTGTAGTGTTCTGACGATATCACATAATCAACTTTGAGATTCCAGCTAGCAGAGAAGCAGGTGGATTTAAGAGATTACAAACCCAAGATAGACCAGAGTGATAATTACCTACATTAAACTGAATGATTCGGTGAAGGATGATTGTGGGTTTTATTTGTAATTTGTTAATATTCTAGTGTTCTAATATCTGGATACATAAGGAAATCCCCTTTATTCTCTTAAATTATCCTTAATTGATAAACAACCTTTTGGTAGACTATGGTTTTGTAAAATGAAATATTTGTTAACTATACCTTTTTCTCCCTGCCTGATCCCTCCAGAATTCGGACACTCTGAGCACTCTTATATTCATAGCAATATAATTGTTTGCCTAGGCTCAGTAAGAATCTGTCCTCCTTGTTTAACAGGAGGAATGCCTGGAAACCTGGCTATATGATTAGAATGTCACGTTTAAGAATATGAATTTAAGAAGAAGATGAATTTAATGACATATACCCAGTCACTTTGAAAGCTTAAGTTGACTTCATGCCGCCAATGCTTAAAAAAAACAAAAAACCGGTCTGACTTGGGGCTTATAGATTCCCAGCCTTATAGGTCACTGAGGAAGGTCACTATCCGGCAGGCTCAGGAACATTAGGATATTTCGGAAACTTTTAGAAGGGAGGAATTCATCCAAATCTATAGGTACTGCAGGGGCGTGGTGGGCGGTCCATGCTTGGCTTCCTGGCCTCCGATGTACAGTGTTCGTAAATGGGAAGACTACATATTGTCAAGGTTTCAATCTGTCCTCAAATAAATTTACAGATTCATTACAATCTGTATCAAGATTGCAGAACGGCATTTTGTAGCTATGGACAAATTGATTCTTAAATGCAAACAGAAAGGCAAAGAAATTAGAATAAGCAGAGTAGTAATACTGAAAAAGAATAATAAAATGAGAGGGTTCACATATCTTCCTCAAGTCATCCTATAAAGTCAGAGTAATTAAGACAAATGTATGGATAAAAGGATAGACCCTTCCATCAGTAGAACAAAACAGAGTCCAGAAATAGAGCCACAAATATAGACAGTTGAGTTTTGACAAAGGTACAAAGGCAATTCAGTGGAGAAAGGATAACCTTTTTTAGATTCAAAAAAATGAACTGTGACTCTCATCTCAAACTATATGAAAATTAACTCAAAATGGATCAAATAGCTAAGTATAAAATGTAAAAGTATAAAAATATCTAGAGGAAAAGACAGGAAACTTTATGTCCTCAGGGTCAACAAAGGAATTTCTGCATACAACACTAAAAGTACAGTCTATAAAAGAAAAATTATAAAATGACTTCCACTGAGATCATGAAATTTTGCTCTGCAAAAGATACCATTAAATAATTAAAATACAAGGCACAGACTGGAAAAAAATATTTGCAAATCTCACATCTGACAAAGCACTTGTACTCCGAATATATGAAGGACTCTCAAAACTCAGTAATAAGAAAACAAATAATCCAATAAAAACTGGGCAAAAGCTCAGGAACTTCACCAGAGAAGAAGATACCATATGGCAAACAAGGATATGAAAAATTTTTCAACGTCGGTAGTCACTGGGGACATTCAAATTTAAACCAAGTGAGATATCACACACCTAACAGAATGGCTGAGACCCTGACAGTCCTAAGTACGAAGAAAATACGGAGAAATGGGAACTGTCACACTCTGATGGTGACAGTGAAAACAGTAGCTGCTTTGAAAAAAAGTTGATGGTTTTATATAGTTAAAAATATACTTACAAAATGACCCCATGATTTACTCCTAGGTGTTTACCCAAGAGAAATGTAAACTTATGTCCATACAAAGACTCATACACTAACGTTCACAGTAGCTTTATTTATGATAGACAAAAACTGGGAACAACCCCAAACGCCCTTCAGTTAGTGAACCTAATAGACAAACTGTGGTATATCCATTTAGTGGAATAATCTTCAGCAAATAAAAGGAAAAAATTAACTATTGGTACATGCAAAACCACAGATGAACCTCAAATGTGTTATCCCAGGTGAAAGAACCCAATCTCAAAAGGCAATATGATGTAAGTCCATGGATGTGACACTCTTGGAACAGTCAAACTGGCCAGAAACTGGGGTAGGGAAGGGGGGTGACTACAGAGGGGCAGCGTTGATACTGGGGTAGGGAAGGGGGGTGGCTACAGAGGGGCAGCATTGATTTCTCAGAGTAATAGAACTCTTCTATGCTTAGATTATGGTGGTGGGTAAGTGACTATATACATCTATCAAAACCCTTAGAACTATGCACCAAAAAGAGTGCCTTTTACTGTGTTTAACTTTAAAAATAAGGAAGGAGAGAAAGTGTACAAGCACTGGCCACATTAATGTCCTGCTGAAAACACTCCCTGGCTCCAGGAACTGTTAGCGCACAGCTCTTAGCGTGGAGCCACAGCCCAGTCTCCCTTCCCTCTTGCTGTGCCCCTCATTCCACATCATCTGCAATTCCTGCATATTTACAGCCCCTGAGAGTGCCCAGCGCAGGCGCTCAGCGAACATAGGCTCCCTTCCTGTGGGCATCTTTCTGCATTCATGTCGGCTCTTCCTCATGAAGGCTCTTTCTACTCACCACACAGCTGACTTGCAGGCAACAGCACTCAGGCAGTGCCTTACCCTGAGAGGGTTCTCTCACGTCTGCCTGTCTCTGTCCCTCATAACTAGTAGAGTCTGGGGCCTCTCCTCTGAGCTTCCTTGGGGAAGCTTGGGGATATACAGTAAAGGCTTGGGGATGCTCAAACTTTACACATTTTGAAGGAAGGGCTGGCCTTCAGCTGGCTCTCGGGAGATTGACTCTAAGTCCCTGAATTATCCTGTCTGATAAAAGTGCCTTTGTGTACCTGGGGTTTCAACCCCCCAGACACTGTACACTAACAGTGCGATTTATGATGAGGGGTCCTGGGCGACACTGTATCAGTGTGGCCTCTGGAGAGCTTGCGACGAAGTAACTGAGGTCAGTCTTGTGGACACGACATGCCTAAGTAAGTGACCTCCAATAAAGCCCCGGACACCAAGGCTGCGGCCAGTTCTCCTGGTGGGCAGTACTTCCTGCACGTTGCACACGCTGTCGCGGGGAGAGATAAGCATGGTCCACGCGGTTCCGTGGGAGGGAACATCTGCAAGTGTGCCCCCGGACTCTCTCGTACTCTGCCCCAGGCTCCTTTCACCTTAGCTGACTTTAGTCTGCAGGCTTCCACTGTAATAGCCTGGAACCAGAAATGTAACAGTTTTTCTGAGCTCTCTGAGTCTTTCTCGAGAATCATCCACTGAGAGTGGCCTGGCACTCCTGAAGTGTCTGTCTCGCTCTGCTGTCATTTATTTGGGGGCAAGATGTGTGATGTGTATGGTTTGCCTACCATCTCTAGTGCCTAGTGCTGCGCCCGAGACATGCTAAGTGTTAGATAAATGTCCGACTACAGACAGGCCTAGCCTTCTGAAAGTCTGACTGCTACGAGAGTCAGTGAAATGCCTCGGGGACTTGCAGAGGGAATGCGGAGGCAGCAAGCCCCCCTCCCAAGAAGAAACCATATGGCATTAACCATGCAAAAGCACAGGTCGTGAAAACTGTCAACCCCAGAAGCCTGAACTGAGAAATAATCCTGTCAGACAAGACATCCAGAACAGGAATTTAAAAAGCCGTAGCCGAGCAACAGCGGTGCGATAATACAGCTGAGGGATGCAGAGACGACAGGCACTCGCTTGGGAAGGGGGGAGGTAAGAACAGTGGGGCAGAAAGAAGGGTTACAGAAATCCCACGTTGTCATCTATGTGTAGTTTTCAGACTCTGTCTCAAAGAAAGCCTTCCCCACACCAGGAAAAGTGAAATTTCAAAGGAAAATGTCAAGACTGGACATGTGAGATTCCAGAAAGTCTTTTGGAGATGAGGGGAACCCATGTTCTCTGCTAGATTCCCCAGCTGATGTTCTGTCCGCAGGTAAGCTGCAACCTGACGAGAAGGACTAGCCCTTCTGATCCTTGCTGACAACCACAAAAACGTCTACCAAACACACTCCATTACAAAGACCACAACAACAATGGTTACGTTTGCTAAGGATCTTGTACTGGTAATTCTTAATCTTTCTTAAGAGAGAAACATAGTTCAATTAAACACACATGTGCTTTGTCTTAGAGCCATAGATGGAACAGAAATACAATATACGATAAATGCGGACTCACAGAGGGCATCCACCCCAAACCAAGAGCTCTGACTAGAACCATGGAATTTTATACTTGATTAGAGGAGTCAGATCTTTCATTTCAATGCTTTCATTTTGAAAATGGAATAACTGGGATTTAGAAAAAGCCATAAGTGTCAAATAAAGATAACAGCACGCAAGTACCCAAGACATCACTTCCATAGGTACCCTGCCCCTTGCCACCCGCACACCTTCTCCTTCTGGACCCGGCACCCCATTGGAGCCTCGGCCATGAACCTGATAAAGAGCCCTTATCGAATCACATGGGTCCAGGCCGGAAGCCCCAGCTACACAGGGCCTAGCTAGGCAACTTTGGGTAAGTTACGACACCTCTCTGACCCTGTTTTTGTACCTGAGTTGTAGGATAATAATGCTTACCTCACTGTATTTTTTTATTTTTATTTTTATGTGGTAAAGCAGGTAACATGGAGCATATAGAAGAAGCTCAACAAATTGCTTTCCCTTTGTTCTTCCCATTGAATTGCCCTCCATGGTAGCCTTTCCAACCAGATCTCCTCATCTAAACCACAAATTCAAAGAGTGTTACTCAAGTGCCTATTTTCTCAGTTCCTCTCAAGGATGGCAAATAGCTAGTACTGTTTTAGAAGAAGAGAAGAAAATTCATGCATTGCATACAGTAGATGTCTTAGGACATTAAGCCTTATCTGTCTCCTAGAATCCAGTTTATGATGGACTCACGAAACCCTACAGGGCTCATGGCAGCACTGTTAAAATCTAGTATTGAATACAACTGATACAGGGTCTTCTAAACAAGGCAGGGAGTAGAGGGTTGAGGGACGGGATCGAGGGCAGAAGATGAAGAGGGGATTTAAAGTGTCTTCAAGCCCTGGGTCTCTGTGATTGGTTACCGACCAGCAGTCCCTGAGCAAGGGCAGTGCACAGCCCCTATGCCTAGCAGTACTTGTATTCTGGGAGGGGCATGACATTTGCTTTTGGGTCTCACATCAACTCTTTCAATATCATGTTGCTTTAAACACTGTCCTCCCATTGTAGGGGCAACTCTGAGCCCCTCAAAGAGCAGCTTTCTGGGCCTCAGCTTTTAACTGGCTTCGCCTCCCAGCACACACATACACACCACCGCAGACCTTCACACCCATATACCTGTTATCTCTGAAACTCATTCAGGTAGCCTCAGTGCCCCTGGTATGGTCTGGGGAGTCCCTAATAAACCTGGCCACCTAATAAACCTGGGTCTCTCCCATTTCTACCTGCTTCACCCCTGCCCTGGAGCAAAGGAGTCTTTGGGGACACCAGGGCCACCTCCTTGAGCTTCTCTAGGCCTGGAGCAGGTATGCCTTCTCACTCTGAGAGTGGAAGGAAAGCTATTTGGGCCGAGAGAGAGAGAGAGAGAGAGAGAGAGAGAGAGAAAGCATCCTTTATCAGTTTATCAGTTTCCTTAAAGTCTCACTTATGGTATTACTTTATTTGGTTTAAAATTTAAGAAACCCAGGGAAGGAGGGAAAGGAGAGTTTCAAGGGAACTGGGATGGGAAGGAGTCAGCTGTAGAATTCTGAAAAAACTTTTATTTGGAGGAGACACCAACTTTTCTGAGTTTCATGTGTTTGTTTTGGAACAGAGCAGATGAGAATCATGGAGTACTCGATAAAACAGTCTGGGTACCCTTCACGTTCCCTTTCAAAATCCACCTCCTTTAGAACAGAGTCCCAACCCTGTATCTGCCAGTAAGGACACTCTCACAACACGTGAAAAGTCAGCCTTTAACTGTAGTCCCCAACATGGCCTGTGCCCCAGCCTTGGGGGGTAGGGGGCTGTTGTCTGTATGCCCCCCGGCTCTTCTCCGGCTCTGCTGCTCTGACCAGGGCCCTGCCGAGCCTCACCACCACCTCCGGTCCTTGCTAGGACCATGTAGCTCTCAGAGGCTGCACCCTCCACACCATGCATAAACCTAATGCAAGTAATGCAAGCGTTACCTCCCCTCAACCCCCCATTTCTGATTTCTGGGTAGCACTTATCTTCCTTTAGAGCTCCCACTTCAGGAGCTCAAAAATAACTTGTTGAATGTTTGCAAGAAGTGAAATATACAGAATCCGTTTACCAACTAACCAAAGGTAGGCCATCAGCATTTACAAAACCACTCTGGACTAACTTAATATTTAGGGTCAAAGTCTTTCTCTCAATCTGTACCCAGAATTGGCCCTCCGAATAGAAAAGGGGGCACTAAGGGAAGCACATGGTCCCTGGGGACCCCAGAGGAATCTCCTCTCAGAGAGACAGCCCTGATGATTTCAGAGGGTCCAAGACAAACCCTCTCCTCTGGGTGGGGAGCCTGTCCTGGAGCCAGAACCGAACGCACTGAATCCTGTCCACCTTTGGCCAGGGAGCCCTCTCCTGCGTTCTGCTTTACAGAGGTCCAAGAGCTGCAGCTCAGAAAGGCAGACGAGTGCCGTCCGTCTAGGACAGTTCGGGGAAGGGAAACAGAGCATCAAGGACCGGACTCCATTCTCACCTTGGGCATTCAGGTCCCCAGTGGACGACGCGCCCTGCTGGGGACGGGGCAAGTTCTCACTGTAACAGGTGGGAATGGCAAAGTGGGTGAAAGAAGGGGGCAGGGATGGTGGGAGGTGGTGGTGGCGGCAAATCAGAAGAAACCAGGGAAAGAGAAGGGATCGGGAGGGTAAAGCAACGGGAAGCAAGGTACCGGAGATGGGAACGAAAAACAGAAACAGTGAGGGAGGAGAGGAGAGGAAGCGAGACGGTCTGGAGGGCAGGAGAGAGGACAGACGCGGGGAGCGGCAGGGGCGCGGGCGGCGCCCTTACCGGCGGTGGCCGAGCGCAGGCTCTCCAGGCTCCAGGAGCGGGACAGGGCGCCGCGCAGGCCCCCGCGGCCGCCGCACACGACGCCGCTGCTGTCCGAGTCGGAGCCCGGGGACAGCCCGGAGCTACTGCCTCCGCTGCTGCTGCCAGTGCCCAGGTCGCCGCTCGTCTGCCCGCTCGACTCGCTCGGGCACTGCTGCGCCCTCCGGCAGGCGGGCCCGAGCTCCAGCCACAGGCTTGCGGGCAGCTGGGCCGCGGGCGGCGGCGCGGGCCAGGGCGCGGGCGCGGCTGCGGCATTCGGGCTGCCGGGCGACAGGGCGAGCGAGCCGGGGTCCGGGCCGGGCCCCGCAGCGCCGTCGGAGCGCGAGGGGAGTGCAGGCCATCGCGCGGCGTCCTCGGCCGCCTCCGCACCACCGCACGGCGGCTCCGGGCCGGCTGACATCGCGGGCTCCGCGGAGCAGGTTCCCGGCCGGCCAGCGCTTCCCGGGCTCGGCGGCCACGGCGGCGGGGACCCTCCGCGGGCGCGGGGCGCGCGGGGCGCAGGGGGAGGCCACGAGCCCAGGCAGGGCGCGACGCCTTCGCCCGCCGCGCGCTCCGGGCCAGCCTGGCGGGCGCAGAGCAGCGGCGGCGACCCGGGTGCGGGTCGCGGGCCCGGCCGGCACGCGCTCACGCACGCGCGCACGCAGACCTGGAGCGGCGGCGGGCGCGGGCGCGGGCGCGGCGCGCGGGGCCACCGGCCACCCTGGGCCCCCGCAGGCCGCGCCGCGCAGTCAGCTTGGATAGGGTCGTTCGCAGAAGGGGACACCCCGAGGCCACGGTGGTGAGCAGGGCCGGCGGGCGCTTGCTTTCCTCCTGCTAAGGGTCCAGCTCAGACTGCGGGCAGTGCGTCTGCGTCCGTCTGGGGCGGGGACACGGGCAAGAGGCCTCGCTCCTGGGGGGCAGCGACTCTGGCGCGCGGCCGTGAACAGGGGCTCGGTGAGCGTGCGTGGCCAGGACGCGCCTCTGGCCCCCGGCCCTGCCCGGCGCGCGGGGACACTACAGCCGCCCGCGCGGGAGTACCCTGCCTAAACACCGTCCAGGTGCCCTGCAGTGACGAAGAGATCATGAAAAGCAGAGTCACGGCCGCGCCAAACGATTTTACAGTGTCTGGAACGCCCCACAGCACAAGACAGAGGGCCAGAGATTACAGGTTGTTTTTGTTTTGTTTTGTTTTTTGGGGGGAGATAGGGGTTATTAGGGAAGAACGTTGCTGTGGCCTTTCACCCTTCCAGACACTTGTGAGGGTTCTGCGGGTTCTCGGAGTATGCCTAAGACGTGAAGTACTTGCCCTGCTCCAAACAAGAACAGTAAATCAAGAAGTACATATACGCAAGATAAAAATCCGGAAAGTGAAGAGTGGGAGACTTGGTCTTGGAGGTGAGATGTGTGAGGGAGTCCTGATATGGATCCATACAAGCTGATCAGGGCTGCTGACCTCCCTCCCAACCTCCTACCCTCCCAGTCCCCACCCCCAGTATCGTCCCTTCTCCAACTCCTCCAAGCCCTAGGGAGCCGGTTGTCAGGCGGCTGAACTATTCACGATAATGAGAATAAAATGAAAGGTGCTTGCCACACACCAGCGGGTCATTTCCTCCCCTTCCCTGCATTTGGGGTCCATTTCCTTCGGCCCATCTCCTTCCTTAAGCTGTATGTGCTCCCAGCTCTGTACCACAAGGGGTCCTGCATCTTATACATACCGATCTCTTCTCCTTGTAGGCCTTCTGTATCTTGTCTATCACACGAGTACATTAATATCTGCTGGCATGAACAGACTCAGGGGCTGGGGATAACGGCATGCCACAATCTGCTGAAGTACAAAGCTCTACACAAGCACGAGGTAATATTGCTGTTGTTGGGTGTTCAGTCAATGGGCACTGGAGGGCAACTCAGCCAGTCTGCATCTCGAAGACCCCTCCCTCAACTTACTGCCCTTGTCTGGGAAAACTGTGTGCTTTCCGTACTACTCCATATGCTTCCATCCTTTCCTGTCCTTTGGAAGAACAACTCTTCCCTCCCCTTGTTCCTGATTGTGGGTAGTCCTGCAAGGAAGGTCTCCCCTGTGTTCTTGTGTGGGCGTCTGGTTGAGGACTCTGAGGTAAGCTCTGAGGGTTTGAAGAAGTGCTCAGGGAAGAGATGGTCCTTGCCAGCAGGAGGCACAGACCCGGAGACCTGTCTCCCAGCTCACCAGCAAGTCTGGGTCTGCCTCCAGAATGAGTACCAGCGTTCTCCTTGTCTTCGCTCTACTGCTGCCGCCATCACACTGTGCTTGGAAGGCAGTGTCGGTCATTATTTTCTAGCTGGTTCCACAGAGCAGCCTGCAGGGCTCTGGAGTATGAAGCGGACGATGTCGTGGTCCTGCTTCAAACCCTCCAGAAACGTCTCTTCACAGTTAGCCAGGCCTGCAAGACCCTGCGTGTTCTGGCCTGGCCGGCGTCTGCAGCTCTTACCACGCCCTCCATCCTCCGCTCTCCGCACTCCAGCCACTGTGGCCGCCTGGCTGCTTTACTTCTAGCCTCAGGGTCTTGTCACTCACTCTTCTTTTTACCCGGAATGCTCTTCTTTTGCTTTTCAGGGCCCTGGCTTCTCCTCAACATTCAGATCTTAGAATACATAACCTCCCCAGCAAAACTTCATTCATCCTCTGCAGGACTTATCTGTCAATGGCCTGTTGTTCATCTCCCATCTGCCTCCAGAGACCATGGGTGCTGGGCCCCGTTACCGGCTGGGTGATTGGTGCAAGCCTGTGGAGGAATGAGTGGGGACCGGCACGCAGTAGAAGGCCAGCTAAGCGGGAGGGGGCATTCTTGTTCTTTGGGGTTAGGTCTTTGAACAGATGATGTGTCATCCTGCGTGGACGGATAGATAAAGATGGCGCCTCCATACAGCGGCAGCCAGGGGCGAATCTAACCTCTACAAGCCACTGTCAGCCAGACAGGCAAGCACCACGCTTTTTCTGAGCCCATTTCTCTTTTAACTCTTCTGGAGACTTAGTCAACTCTTACTTGAACCTGCTATCCTGGTCTTAGCTGTACTGTTGCATTTGAGGATGAAAAAGGGATCCACATTTCTTAAGATACACTGATGATGGAAGCTAAAATTAAAGATTTTTAAAAAATATTTATTTATTCAAGAGACAGAAAGAGTGCATGAGTTGGGGAGGGAAGGAGGGAGAGGGAAAGAATCCCAAGCAGAATCCCTGCTGCACGTGGGGCAGGTGCAAGACTGGCTCTCATGATCCCGACACCATGACCTGAGCCAAAACCAAGGGTTGGATGCTCAACCAGCTGAGCCACCCAGGTGCCCCAGTGGGTAAAATGAATACTTATTGCCCAAGGTTAAGGAAATCTTCGGGGGATAAAAGTCGATGCAGTGAGACTTAGCTGCCTCCCTACCATGGGAAGCCTATCAAACTATTTCTGATATTATTAAGGGAGATAGATTTTGGTTCTCTTAATATCACATGATAGGTTTATAATTATAAATAATTGCTTCTCTCTCTGAATTAACAGTAATACAGTGTCTTTATCAGAAGGGTCAGCACAGAGGATCACCGAGGCCGCCTCAGAGATGTGAAGATAGGAGCTGCAACTGAACTGCACGCACAGAAACACACAGAATGGGATCGCGACTTCTTTAAGCTTAGAGATTGGTTTCCGTCCTGTCCCTCCTGACTAGCCCTGCACTACAACAGTGTTGTTTCTACAACAGTGTGAGACAGAAAGAAGCTTTAAAGCCAGAGACCTATGTTCAAATTCTGGTTTTCTCTTACTACTTGTGACTTTGAGTATATTGTTTAAACTTCTTCTTCTTCTTCTTTTTTAAGATTTTATTTAATTATTCGACAGAGAGAAACACAGGCAGAGAGGGAACACAAGCAGGGGGACTGAGAGAGGGAGAAGCAGGCTTCCCGCCGAGCAGGGAGCCCGATGCGGGACTCGATTCCAGGTCTCCGGGATCATGACCTGAGCCGAAGGCAGCCGCTTACGACTGAGCCACCCAGGCGCCCCTCAAATTATTTAAACTTCTTAAGTTGTTCTCTCTTCACCCATCAAATAATGATACTAACAACTATTTTTGCAGGATTATTGCAAGGATTAAATGAAGTGCTATGTACATATACAACAGCACTTAGAAATGCCTGAAATCTTAGCTGTTATTTATTAAGTATATACTAAATTTTAAGTACTTTATATATATTATTTAACTTCCACAACGACTTTAAGTGACAGGTATTATTATTGGCCTCATTTTTCAGTGGAAGCTGACAAGCTCAGAATGATCCGAGGCCGTGTATGTAGGAAGTGGTAGAATTGGTTCCAGTGCTCGCCAGTGATGCTTTAACCATTATGTAATTGTTAATTCTTTTCCTCCCAATTTTGAGGATTCGCTAGACAGTTCTTGTTCAAATATTATCAGTATCATTGGCAAGACGAACTAGCATAATGCTAGTTTTTTGGGATATAATGAGGTAGATTAAGCAATGAATCTTGATATCAAGTATGTATGATATGAGCTCAGTCATCTAACATATCCTTTAAGACTCTAACTGAAATGACTAATAGGTCATAAAAATAGGGGAAATTAAGATTGACTTTGTCGCAGCCGGCGTGACAATGTAAGCTGCACCCGAGGGCAACGAGATGGGAAAGCAAAGACAAAGACAAGATGAAGAATGAAAGAGATGGGGACAGGAGGGACAGAGTGGGTGGTGTCCAAGCGATGCCGATTTTATTAAGGGTTACAAAGCTTTTTATAGTAGACTGTGCTCAACTGAACAAGGGGCGGTGACAATAACAAGGTTACATGTTTTCCTTATTATCATGATCTCTACGCACACCCCTGATCATGCCCAAGTCCCATGACGCTGATTCTCTTTGTTCATCCTACATCACTAACTCTTTAAGGAGGTAAACAGGGGAGGTGCCCCAAGCCCCTGGGTAAGATTAAGACCCCGTAATAGTAAAACTGCCTACGTGACTCCTGCGGCCTCTAGCCTACGTGGGAAATCATTGCTCTTGCCGGAATGGGGGCGGGCACCAGGAGTCTCGCTCCTTAACTCCAACCCTCCCGCCGCGAACGTCCCAGCTAGTGCGTCCAGAAGCTAACCCTCAACTGTTGACACCGCCAGGTTCCGGGCTCCCCACAGACTTCATCCAGGCAGGACAATGACAAGTTCTCCTGACCCACTCCCCAGTCAAACTGGTGAAAATTACTTAAAAATAATCACTTAAAACCTCTGGATATGGTCCTAGGGGGAAAAATCACAAATAAAGAAACATCTGTTCAAGAAAATCAATGAAAGTCTACTAACAAGAGTGAGAGTCTGTGGTATTTGAACCAAAACCGCTTCTTCTCCCCTTCTTCCTAGCTTGGAGAGTTGGGGATTCTACTCCAGGTGGCTAAAGCCGAGAACATGGGGCTGCTCTCTCACCGTCTCCTGGCTGAGAACTTACTGCCCTAGAGGGGCAGTGTTCTTCACCCTGTCCCCAACTAACAGTTGTTGAGGCTGTCTTAGGCAAGGGTGGGTGAGTAGTGTGGACTCCCTTCTTCAGCACACCCAAACACTGAGGCTCTGATAGCTCTTCCCTCTGCTTGGGAGGCCGTGATTCCATGCCAGGCAAGCCCAAGGGACCATAGGCCATGTACCCTCCTTCGGTGATCGTGTTCAGAGAGAAGCCTGCCATATCTCCCCATCCCCAGCTCCAGAGCTCTGGCTCAACTATTTTGTTGGGGATGAGGGTGTATAGAATTTTGACTGTAGGAAGGCTATAAAACAGATAGTTGCTAATCTCTTCCCAAAAAAACTGACCTCATTTGTATTAGAGCATGGAGAAGTTTAAACTTAAAGGTGCTCCTAAAAGCAGAGGAGCTTCTGGTGAAAGGCACTGGGTAACAGATTCGTGGATCTAATGAAGATATAGCCTCGATTCTAACACCATTAGTTTGCAAGAAAGAACCAGGAATAAGACATGTGGGGGGAGTCCTTCCGGGATCAGAGCAAATACCAAACACAGATCTCTGAAACTATTTCTTCCAAAAAGCTAGAATTTGATTAAATTAGTCTGTAGAGCAACTTACGACCCAAGACATTATTGTAAACAGTAGCGCAATCAACTGCCACTCAGTGGCGTTTAAGAACTGAGTTTAACTAAAAAAGGGTCAATCCATCAGGAAGATATAACAATTAAAACATATATAGGCCTAATAGGAGAGCATCAAAATACATAAAACAAAAACTGACAGAAATGAAGGGATAAAAAGATAATTCAACAATAATAGAGGTTTCAACATACAACTTTCAGTAATGGATAAAACAATTGTACAGAAGATCAAGCAAATAGAAGACTTAAACAACACTACAAACCTAGACATCTGTAGAACATACCACCAAACAAAAGAGTATATGTTCTTCTCACGTTCACATGGGACCCTTTCTAGGATAGACTCTGTGTTAGTCCATAAGACAAACTTCAGTAAATTTAAGAGGAGATAAATAATACAAAGCATGTTCTTTGACCACATGGAATAAAATTAGAAATCAGTAAGAAGAAATTTAGGAAACTCACAAATATGTAGAAATTAAACCACACACTCCTAAATAACCAATAAGTCAAAGAACAGAGGAGAAGAAAAATCAGAAAATACTTTGAGATAAATGAAAATGAAGACAAAATTTGCCAAAACTTATGGGACACAGCTAAAGCATGCAGGGAAATTTATTGCTACAAATGCCTGTATTAAAGAAAGAAAAAAGATCTCAAGTCAACAACCAAATTTGCATCTCATGACACCATAAAAAGAAGTACAAAACTTAAAGCAAGTTGAAGGCAGGAAATAATGAAAAGTTAGAATAGAAATCATTGTTCTCTATTTTTTCCATAATGATTTCTATAGAGTATAGAAAAACAGAAAAAGAGAACAGAGAATGAATAGAGAAAATAAAAGAAACCAAATGCTGGTTCTTAGAAAAGATCAACAAAAATGATAGACTTTGAGCTAAAGAAAGAAGACTCAAGAAGATCAAGAAGAAAAAAGACTCAAATTACTAGAATCAGAAATAAAAGAGGGGACATTACTTCTGACTCTGCAGAAATAAAAATGATTATAAAGAAACACTATGAATGATTGCACATCAAATGTTTAGATGACTTAGATGGAATGGACAAATTCCTAGGAAGACACTACTGTCAAAACTCACTCTAGTAGAAGTAGGCAATCTGAATAGACTTGTAACAAGTGAGAGACTGTGTCCATAATCATAAGACTACTCCAAAGAAGAGCCCAGACCCTAGTGGCTTCATCCCTGAATTCTACCAAACATTGAAAACATAGTTAATACTAATTCTTTACAAACTACTGCAAAAAGTGGAAGAGGAGGGAACATTTCTAGTTCATTTTATAAGGCCAATAGTACCCTGTTACCAAAACTGACAAAGACATTACAAGAAAACTATGGACCATTATCTCTTACAGATATGTATGATAAAATAAAATACTAGTAAACTAAATTCATCAAAATATAAAGAGAATTATATATTTTAACCAAGTGGGATTTATCTCAGAAATGCACGGGCGGATTTACATCTGAAAATCAATGTGATGCACCACGAGTAGAATAAAGTACAGAATTTGCATGATTATCTCAATAGAGGAAAGCACTGACAAAATCCAACACCCTTTCATGATTAAAAAACAAAACAAAACAAAACAAAGAAAAGCTAAACAACTCAACAAATTAGGAATAGAAGTTAACTTTATCTGATAAAAGGCATCTATTAAAAAACCTACAGGTAATATCATACTTAATGGTGAAGATGGGATAATTGAACCATTTAAGATCAGGAACACTCTTGACATTTTTATTCAGGACAGTTAGGCAAGGAAAAGAAGTAAAATACATCGAGATTGGAAAGCTGTCTCTATTTAGAGATGACAAAATATTGTATATTAAATCTTAAGGAAGCCATAAAGAAATTACTAGAACTAATAAATGAGTTCAGCAGTTTGAGGATACAAGATCACTATACAAAAATCAATTGTATTTCTATATACTTTTATGTACTTCCAGGTGAAAATTAAAAAATTTTCATTCATAAAGAATCAAAAAAGAATAAAACACTTGATAATGAATTTTTAAAAAGAAGTACAAGTTTCTATTCTGAACAAAATGAAACATAGTTGAAGGAAATAAATGAAGATCTAAATAAATGGGGGAAAATCTCATTTTGTGGATCAGGAAACTTAACATTGTTTTGTTATGTTCAATTAACCAACATATAATATAACATAATCATTAGTTTTTGAGGTAGTGTTGCATGATTCAGTAGTTGTGTATAATACCCAAGGCTTATCAGCTTAATATCCATCACCTGGTTACCCCAAGCCCACCACCCTCTCCCTTCTGTAACCCTCAGTTTGGTTCCTGGATTCCAGAGTGTCTCATGGTTTTTGGTTCCCTCTATGATTTTTTCGCATTCAGTTTTCTCTTGCTTCTTCTGTGGTCCTCCATGCTATTCCTTATGTTCCACATATGAGTGAAATCCTATGGTAATTGTCTTTCTCTGCTTGACTCATTTTTTCTTCTTTTTTTTTTTTAAGATTTTATTTATTTATTTGAGAGAGAAAGAGTAAGAGAGAGCATGAGAGAGGAGAAGCAGACTCCCTGTGGAGCTGGGAGCCTGATGTGGGACTCGATCCTGGGACTCCAGGATCATGACCTGAGTCAAAGGCAGTGGCTTAACCAACTGAGCCACCCAGGCGCCCTGCTTGACTCATTTCACTTAGCATAATCCCCTGTAGTTCCATCCATGTTGATGCAAATGGTGGGTATTCATCCTTTCTGATGGCTGAGTAATATTCCATTGTATATATGAACAACATCTTCTTTATCCATTCATCTATTGAAGGGCATCTTTTGTCCTTCCACATTTTGGCTATTGTGAACATTGCTTCTATGAACATTGGGGTAATGTGTCCCTTCTTTTCACTACATCTGTATCTTTGGGGTAAACACCTAGTAGTGCAATTCTGGGTCATAGGGTAGCTCTATTTTTAACTTTTTGAGGAACCTCCATACTGTTCCAGAGTGGCTGTACCAGCCTGCATTCCCACCAACTGTGTAAGAGGGTCACTCTTTCTCCACATCCTCACCAACATTTGTTGTTTCCTGTCTTGTTAATTTTTGCCCTTCTAACTGGCTTAGGGTGCTATCTCATTGTGGTTTTGATTTGTATTTTCCTGATGGCTAGTCATGTTGAACATTTTTCTATGTGTCTGTTAGCCATTTGTATGTCTTCTTTGGAGAAGTGTCTGTTCATGTCTTCTGCCCATTTCTTCACTGGATTATTTATTTTTTGGGTGTTGAGTTTGAGAAGATCTTTATAGATCTTCTCAAGATACCAGCCCTTTATCCATAATGTCATTTGCAAATATCTTCTCCCATTCTGTGGGATGCCTGTTAGTTTTGTTGACTGTTTCCTTTGCTGTACAGAAGCTTTTGATCTTGATGAAGTCCCAGAAGTTCATTTTTTTGCTCTTGTTTCTCTTGCCTTTAGAGACATGTCTTGAAAGAAGTCACTGTGTTCAATGTTCAAGACGTTACTCTCTGTGTTCTCCTCTAGGATTTTGATGGATTCCTGCCTCACATTTAGGTCTTTTATCTGAAATTCAGCATTCTTAGGATAGCAATACTCTCCAAACTTATCTACAGATTGAACACAATCCTCATGACCATCTGAGCTGATTTCTTTGTAGAAATTGATACCTGATTCTAAAATTCATATGGAATTGCAAGAGACTCAGAATAGCCACGACAAACCTTCAAATGAAGGCTAAAGGAGGAGAAAGACTCCACTTCCCAGTTTCAAAACTTGCCACAAAGCAATGGTAAACAAGACACTATGGTGTTGGCACACAGGTAGACACAGATCAGTGGAATATAACTGACAGCACAGGAATAAATCTGTGCATTTATGATGGACTTCCAAGGGCGCCAAGACCACTCAGAGGGGGAAGAATAGCCTTCTCAACAAAGAGTGCTGGGATAGTTGGATACTTACATGAAAATGAACTCAAAATAAATAGAAAACCTAAATGTAAGAGCTAAAAGTATAAGACTCTCAGGAAAAAAAATAGGTGCAAAACTTCATAACCTTGGATTTGGCAAGTAATCCTTAGATATGATATCAAAGGCACAGGCAACAAAAGAAAAAGGTAGATAAACCGTATTTCATCAAAATTAAAAAAAAAAACTTTTGTACTTCAAAGAACACTATTAAGAAAATGAAAAGACAAACCACAGAATAGGAGAAAAAAAAATTTGTAAATCGTTTTTCTGATAATGGGTGTGTATCCAGGATATAAAGAGCACTTACAACTCGATAAAAAGAAAGACAAATATCCCATTAAAACACAAACTGATGGCTACCAGAAGGGAGGTAGGTGGGAAGATGTGTGACATAGGTGATAGGGATTAAGAAGTACACTTTTGATGAGCACTGGGTGTTGTATAGAAATATTAAACCACTAAATTTCACACCTCAACTTAATATTACACTGTATGTCAACTAATTGGAATTTAAATAAAAACTTTAGAAAATGAGATTTGAATAGACGTTTCTCCAAAGAAGATATATATAAATGGCTAATAAACACAAATCAGAACAACAGTGAGACACCACTTCACACACACTAGTCCGAATAGAACCGAAAAGTCGGGTGACAAGTGTGGGCTAGGGTGTGGATGCTGGAGAAATGACACTGGCAGTGGAAGTGTAGAGTGGTGCAACTGCTCTAGAACACAGGTGAGCAGTTCTCTAAATGAGTCAACATAGAGTTAACATCTGACCTGCCAGTTCTACTCTAATGCATATGGATGAAAACATATGTCTTCACTAAAACCTGTACAGAAACATTTATATCAGAGTTATTCATAAGAGCCAAAAGTTGGAAAAGGGCCAAATGCCCACCAGCAGAAGAATGGATAAACGGTTTTGGTATGGCTACACAATGGAGTATTATTCAATCATCAAAAGGAATGATACATATGACAACATAGATGAACCTTGAAAACATTATTCCAAGTGAAAAAGCCAGTCACAACAGACCGGGTCCTACATGATCCCATTCACATATAGAATCGGGAAATTTGAGACGCATGTGAATAGACTAGAAATCTGAACTGTATACTTTAAATGGGTGAATTGTATGGTATGTGAAGTATGTCTCGATAAAGCTTTTTTAAAAATTAGAGTGAAATTCAGCCGCAAAATACAGTAAAGATATAAGTGGCCTGAAGAAAGAAGTGACTCATCCCTTTGAAACAGAAATGGAGCCAGAAGGCAAGTAGGGAAAGTGCTCGGTGGAGACCTGCCAACCCGTGGAGGTGCTGAGGGCTTCCTGTGATGCCGCGTGCACCTGCTGCGCAGGCGGCTGGAAGAGCGAGAAGTGGGTGTGGGGCGATTCCCGGCACCAGCTTGCGGGGGCGGAGGGTGGTATGCTCTCACATCAGGCTCCTGCTTGGTTGCTCCTCAGCTACTCCTTCCGACATAAAAGAGAAATCTCGGCAAGAGGGGAAGCATTCAGCTGGAACTGTTTACAGCCCCCTCCAAGGTGACTGAACTTACAATATATGCTATAGCAAAGCGTCACTGTTTACTTCCTACTCAGCCGTGCTTAAAGGGTTTCAACAGGAACCTGTGACAGTCTCTGCAAGGATGCTGTCTCAAGGATGCTGTCCCCAGGGCCACATGACAACAAGCCCTTGCTGGAGAAGGACTGATGAGGGAGCCAAAGGGGAAATCGCACCTACAGAAAAACTACTGGTCAAAAGAAATGCAGATGAACTTGGAAATGAACTTACAAAACATGAACAGAGAAAAGTTTTAC
Organism: Spilogale gracilis; assembly: GCA_004023965.1. Lineage (NCBI taxonomy): Eukaryota > Metazoa > Chordata > Mammalia > Carnivora > Mephitidae > Spilogale > Spilogale gracilis. The sequence continues at coordinate 82,674 of PITA01003639.1, read as the reverse complement.
AAAATTCTCTATTTTCTGTTTTTAACAAGCTTCTGGAGGACATTGGAAAGATTTAATGAAGATTTAAAGTGTAATTGCTTTTCCAAGGATGAAACTGGAAATATAATCAATAGAAAGTAGAAATCTCAGAAGTCTGGAACAGAACAGTTAGAGTAGAAGCAGTAATCAGATAAAAGAAGACTTTCTTAAGGTAAATGCAGAGACCCAACCCCATATTAACTTGATCCTCATATTAACGCAGTGAAATGGGGAAGCAGGAATTATAACTCCTTTTTTGAATAGTAATGGAATCTGAAATACAGAGAAACAGGGGGATATGTCCAGTTTCTCACCCCCATATCAAGTGCAGCTAGAGCCAGAGCCCTGAACCACGCCATCCAGACCATTATTTCTGATAGGCAAACATACCAGGACAAATGTGTGACTGAGATTTTAAAATTTCTTATTCTGCAATAAATTCACCAGTCAATTAATTCAAGTGAACCTCTGAAAAAATAGGACTATGTGATTATTAATTCTGGCTTTGTAAGCATGTTCTAATTCAAGGGCCAAAATCAGCCCGGAGGATTATTGCTGGGAAAATGCTCTTCTCATCATTATGGCCCCTTCCACGAGCCTCTAAATAATCCCACGACTTAATGAAGAGATATGTTAGAATATTTTTTCCCTTGAAAAGATTCTTTTAGTGGTTGTCAAATACATTTTCATTCTTTCCTTACTGTGGATTTCAGGCCACAGCCATACCTGGGAAAGGGCAAAGCCCTCTGCATGGTGCGGCGTAAGCACACACATCTGGAAATTGAACACAGTCATGTCCGCCAGCTGATCAGAGCAGCCATTCCCCCAGGACCAGCACCAGCGTGCACTGAGCTGGATTCAGAGCTCAGGACCCAGAGGCCTGAGGTGACCTTCCTCAGGGTGACATATGTCACACACAGAGCCTGGCCGCTCTGCTCCTATCATCTTTTGCCTTGAATGTGAGTCCTGTTCGCACTCCCCAAGTCTTGACATAGTACAGGTTTGACAGGTGTAGCTAGTTTGCCTTTTTAATCCTGTCTTAGGGCTTTACCATTCTTTATCCTTCATAAACACTATATCTGGCTTCCCCTCTAGCCAACTGTTAGACAGTATATCACATAATATACTAATATAATCTGCACCCACTCAAGACCTAACACCTGTCCTTCCACCAGAAGCCCTTGAGTATTTTCCACATATCCAGTCTCTCCCAGGTCAGGTCTAGGACAGGTGGTAGTGTACATGAGGGTGTCCTACCCCGGCTCTGACCGGGGCCCAGCTCCCTTCTAGCACAAAAGCCAGCCCTTTTATGGCCAAACATGTGATGTGAGGCTGTTTGCTATAGTTTTGGGAAATGGGCTCATAGAAGTGGCCATAAAACTAGAGAAAGAGGCTTGTCCCTTAGGAGGGAGATGCTCAGGTTCCATTCTAGATTAGACACAACTGTCTGTGATCATTCATTCCGCAAATCACATCTTATTATAAGATCCAAGAGGTGCTCATTAGTTCTGCTTAAAATAAACAAAGAGACAGGTTTGGGGATTCAGTAATGAAGTCCTCCCTAAGCCAAGAATTCCCTTTCTCAGGTGCTAGGGGCCTCTTCCTAATTGAAGGGATAAGAGACATCGGCTTACCTGTCTCACCCTGAAGCTACTTTTGCCACACAAGTAAACACAGCAGTCAACAACACTCTCTCCGTTCTTGTTCTTTCCAGGACATCAGAGGATAAAACAGAAGAGAGAGGTGCATGACTCACCAGTGTCAGGTACGTACTCTGGACAGCCCGTGGAGTTCAGTCGTGTTGGGACACTCTGGGACAATGGATGGCTTCTTCCAGAGAGACTCAATGACTCTGGGGAGGCGACAGTCATCTTCCTCCAACACTGGGAGAGGAGGAAAGAGGCAGAGAGCAAATGAAGAAAAGAGATGATATGCTGTCGCTGCACCCTACACTTTCATTGTCCAGGATCGTTGCTGGGAGCAGGTGCATGGCCAACATGTGCACAGCTTGAGGAGGCGCCATTCACATCAAAATCCATGAGGAAAAAACAACACATGAAACTTTTCCCAGTGTCTGCAACTTATGAGGCCATTTGTGGTAACTGTGGCAGAACAGGTTGTCATTCAACAATATAAAATGAGGACTATTGAGAAGACCTCCAAACCCCTAAATCTCCCCCAGCTTCTCAGTCGAACACCCACCCAACACTTCTCCAAAAGCATGATTGTTAGTTTTAACCAAGACATTTTCTTCTAGGAGTGCTTAATTAAAATTCAACTCATAAAGTCCCTGACATGTCATAATTGTGAGACAGACCTTACCCTTCGAACTGTAAGGACAAGTGTTGCATAGGGCCTTGGGAAGACAAGGGATGCTGTCCCTTTCTGTCATTCCTTTGTCCTGAGAGAAAATTGTCCCCTTCCAGTTTTGTCTACTTTGTAAAGTTATTATATTAACTTCAAAATTTTGGTATGTATTCAGATAAATGTTGTTTCCTTTCCTTTTCTGTTATATCCCTCACACGGTCAGGCAAGGGTGCTTAGGGAATTCTTTGTTCCTCCTATGGTATCCTGTGGTCTGAAGTCAGCAGCAGCTTGAAACTGGATAAAAAACGGATAAAAAGGACTCTGAAAGGAGCCCTCTCTGGTCTGAAGAGGAGGAAAAGCGCATGAACAAATGGGGTAAATCTTCTCTGTTGTTTTCCTCCCAGCCCAGATTTCTAGGAGGTATGGCAGTATTGCCCAGGTAAGCACATAAAATTCTGAGGAAGGGGAACCCTTTACAACCCGAGGAACTGTGGTCCCAAGAGCATGGGATGGCAGGGGAATCCTGTTTCATTTTTCTCTCTTTATCCTCCTGCCACTTGGCTCCAGAGGGAGACGAAAACTGCATGAAGTATACGGTGAAGTGAGAAAACAGAAGCAAGCTTTCTTGCAAAAAAAAAAAAAAAGAAAACAAACAAAACAAAACAAAACAAAACAAAACAAAAACACAAGAATGTGGGGGCTCCGGGGACCAAGAAGTGTCAGGAAGGATACAGAGCAGAAGGGGCCATGAAAATGATCCCAAAAAGTTGTTTATATGCTCTTAGACTTCCCCCCAAATGTGGGTGGGTGGGTCTGACCCTGAACAAAATACTGAGTCTTTGAGAACCAAGCTGTGGAATAGAACATTTTGCAGGTCCCGGCTGGCCACGGAGTGATCCACATTAACCAGACAGCACGGAAAACATCTTGAAAAGTGAACTGACATAAGAAACATAGCCTCTGAAGGTCAGGAAGGACGTGTAGTCTGAACTGGATTCCATTGCCTGGGAAATGTACTGATCATCGTTCTCCACCACGACTAGACAAGGCCCAGAGTCTCATAACAGAGACTCAAAATGTTCAAGGTATTATTCAAAACAACTTAATATACAGACAACCATGAAAATCTCAATAAAGTATTAGGGAAAGGACAGACGACAGATCTCGACACCAAGATGACATGGTCGTTGAAATTAGCAAAGGCTTTGAAGCAGCTCATATAACTTCTCTAAGAAGTAAGCGTGAACACTCTTGAAATGGATGGAAAGTAACGAGGGAGACAGTGCTGACGCTCGGACGACACCGGAACTCAACGAGGAGCAGTAGAAATGGTGAATAAACAGGGAAGTGCGGCGGGCTGTTTTCCTCCTCGCAGTTCTTCAAAGCATGCTGGACAGTTAGAAGCAGAAATTACGTTATTGTCTGATGAGCTTTTCAATATATGCAGGTGACACATGACAACTACGCATTAAGGGGGAGACTAAAGGGACTCATGGTGGGAGATTTCATATGTTCTACTTGAAGTAGTAAAACAACCAGTGATAAAAAGTAGACTATGGAAAGTTAAAGATATACACGAATCCCTACATTGGCTATTAAGAAAAAACCCACATAACAATATATAGTGTAAAAAACTCAACAGGTAAGTTAAAATTGAAAAAAAAAATCCAAATAAACCAAAAGACAGTAAAAGGAAACAGAGCAGTGAACCAGGGCAACAAGCAGAGACCATGGTAGATCTAAATCCAAACACATCGGTAATTACATTTAATTTAAATACTCAAAACACATAGAGATTTTCAAAATTCATTAAAGAAAAAAAACCCCTCACAATATGCTATCATAAGAAAACTACTTTCAAAATAATGATGAAGGTGAGTAAAAAGTAAAAGGACGGAAAACATACGCGACACAAACACTAATGGAAACTTGAGAGGTCACACCGATATCAGACACAACAGAGTTCAGAGTAAGGAAAATTGCCAGGAAAAGGCGAGGACATTATATAGATAACAAGAGCGTGAATTAATCAAGAAGACAGGACAACCCTAAAGATGTACATGCATCTAACCACAGAACTTCAAAATATATGAAGCAAAACCTGATACAATTTACACTTCATCTTAACCAAAAGGCTGAGAACCGATAATACCTGGTACAATGGAAAGAACTAGAATCACCACAATTATGGCTGGGCACTCTAACACTTCCACCACAGTGATCAATAGGGAAAAAACCCCAAAAAACCAAAAACCCAGCAAAAGAACAGGTCAAGGGAAAAACACAATTCTACAATTGGAAATGGCAATTACAGGATATGCATTGTTTTCAAGTGCATACAGAATATTTACTAAGAGACTATATCCTTGGTGATCATGATAATAGTAACAGTAAAAACAACAAGTCTGGGGTCAGACTTCTTCGGTTTGGATTGTACCCCTGCTACCTGCTGGTTATGTGGTCTTGGGCAATTATGCCTTTGTTTTCTCACTAGAAAAATAAAAATAACATGAATACTTGCATCTAATGGCATCTGTTGGAAGGAATGTGTTATTTCATTTGAATCACTTAGTGATTGTCACTTAGAATGTGCTTGGTAAGTATTAGAACAATTTTTATTATTTTACCTATTCTGGCTTCAACCTAATTCAGGTCCTCGTATCTTACTATGGCTTCCCTAAATTCAGCATCTCCTCTGCTTCCTATTTAAAATGTACAATTGCTAGCATCAGGTGCCTGTATTGTGTCCGCACTGAAAAGCCTCTGGTGTTTCCCACCTCACACAGTGGCCAGAGGACAGGCTATAAGCTCTGCATCCGGAACGCTCTGTGACCCGGGCCTGACCTATCCTGTTTCATCTCCCTCCACTCCTCCTCATACTTGATATACTAGTCAAGCCACCTCCTTAAAGTTTCCACCGTATCTTTGTGCTAAGGATGTTTTCTCTGCCCTAACAGGCCTTCTTGCTTTCCTCTCTTTCCTCGGAAACCTACACATCTTTCAGGGCTCAGCCCAGGGGACGTCTGCGTTGCCAGGCTGGCTTCCCTCCTGAGACCCCCTGGGTCCTTGCATTCCTCTACTGCTGTGCTTGAATTTTTACGTCCTCATCAGCCAGAACAGTGCTAGTATGGGAGTGCTCCATACAATATTTTTAGAATTAAATGTATGTTGAATAAATAAAACTAATATTCACCTTAATCAAGATATTTTCAGTATCTAGCTTATAGCCCTTTTAAGTAGGCAAAATATAGTGGCCTTGACAAACACCTGGACAGCCTCCTATCAGAATGGATAGCGAGTCCAAACCTAGTAATTACGTATACTCAGTCTGGTCGTGGGAGAGACAGGTGTGCGGAAGGAGGCTTCATCACCCAGGGAAAGGTCTTTTATTACGGAGATAGTAAACGAGTCACAAGTGACTACGACTGCTTCATGTGCACACGTCCCCGTGCGTTCCCGCTTGCCTTCTGCTGGAGCTGTGGACTTCTAGTTACAGTCGGGCCTCCTTACTTGCGCACATATATTTTAGAAAGCCTTTGAAAACACTGAAATAGCAGACACTGAGTCGTTGCTCCCAGGGGATGGTGCGGCTCCTGCGAGCCTCCAGTCACAACATATTTTTGTCAGGCAAAACAGTATTTGCATTATATAGTTTCATTTTTCAACACCCTTGTAAGACAAGCCGGTCTCTGTAACACTGAAAACCTGCTCTTTCACACAACCCGCTTCTCGTATGATACCTAGCTGGTGCTTACATGTTTTTCCTGCACCTGCCTCATCCTAGAACCTCCCTCACCTGCACGTTTAATGTTTCTTATACGAGATTGTCCTTTGAAACAGGTGAGCCGGGCAGTGCTAGCCAGATAGCTTGAATATTTTCCTGACCGTGGGTAATGTGACCATAAATTTCCTCAGCTTTCAGTCCTACGACATGCTGCCCAGTACACTTTTTTTATGGTTCATCGCCTCATGCATGTATATTTTCGGTGCTTTCCCCATCTTTTCCATATTTGGAGTATACACTATAGCAGTTACTTTAGCACTTTCCAGAATGACTTCATAATGAGATCAGTGAATTTCCACTTCCTTCTTTCTGATGGTATCACATGATTAATTCATTAATATTGAATTCATGGCCACTAGCAGTAGAACTCATGCCTGAACAAAGCTTATCCAACACGTGTGCTTTCTCCATAAGGCAAGCACATCTTTTGTGTGCTTAGGGACACTACACATCGCTCCAGAACTCTGTTTGGATGCCATTTTAAGCAGCAAAATCACCAACAAAAAGCACAAAAATGCCAAAAACACAATACTAAACAGGCCACAAAAAGGGACATTTCTTTAGTAAAAGAGCTTAAACATGAAGCAGAGCATCGCCTTGTTCGACCTGAGCTGCGACTTGGCCGAGTGACTCAGATGTTTGCTGCTCTGCACAGGTGCTTTCAGGGCTGAATCTGGGTTAGAAAACCCTTTCAGTGAGGAGGTGAATTCACAAATGTGGAATCTGTGAATGATAAGGAATGATTTAGTTTCATGCTTTATAGACTCCTCATCATAGTTAGTGGTAAGCACTCTTTGTTAGAACAGCATGGAGGAAAACATCCTTCGCCCACACGGAGTCACGGGACACCAAGGAGGGGTGAGCAGGGGCTTCCGAGGAGCTGGGTGCTGGAGGCAAACGCTCTGGGGTGCACCAGGGTTCTCACTGCTTCTCAGTTTTAGACAAGAATGTGTCCTGCTGTTGGGAACCTTTAACCAGAAATTCATTGACTATTAAAGTGAGTTCCTTCCCACTAATGATACAAATCTTACATATAAAAAAAATGGTGACGTAGCAAGAACTGAACTATTTCCTCAGATTCCACGGGACTCAGATTCATGCACCGCTTCGGACAGTGATGCAGTGGTTCTGAGCGGTCCAGCGTTCACTGGGAACGGAGACGCCGGGGAAGTACCGCCCTAAATCTGCGGTGTCTGTTCCTGCCCTACGCAGCTCACAGCTTCCAACAGTTATTTTTACATATCATCTAATTAAACTGAGAACGTACAATAAAACATGTGGTTTCAGTTCATCATTCCATTACATACACAATGCAAAGAGAAAGAGAAAAGGTTTTGGAGACACACAAATAGGGGTTCAAATCCAGTCTCTTCCAATGTATGCCTTAAAATTTGGCAGGTTTCTTAATGCCTCTGAATCTCAGTTTCTTCATCTGTGAAATCGGGTACATGGTAACCAATTCACAAGCCTATTGTTGTAATAAAACCGTTTAGACTCATGGGTTGACTTGGTGCAACCACTGGATACGGGGAGTTTGCAGAGGCACCTGCATCAAGCATTCCCTTCAGAGTGTGAAACAATGCTTTACCTTTATGAGTAGGTTGTTTGACTTATATCTCTGAACTTTATTCATGTAGTCTCCTGTAATCTCACTTCCCACCTTGAGAATTACAGTCAGATGGTACAAGTACTTCATAAAAAGGGACCTTATATTATGTACTATCCCCGTTTCTGAGTCTTACCCCATTCTCCCTTTCATTCCCAGCTGTAGGTTTGCCTATTCCCTGGAGTGGAATTCTGTGGGATCCTGGAGTGTTTGGCTATTCCATTTATGTTGTTGTCTAGATGTACTGTCTGATAACATCTCAAGTAAGTCTATCACTCATATGTAGAAAAGAACAAACAGCAGATCCGACCTGAGGCCGTGATCTTTACTGGGGCCTGTGTGCAAGACTGGCTCCTCGCTGGCCTCTGGGAGCTTGGCTCTCAAGCCACTCCACACTGATGAGGACGGCTTCACTGTGCCCGGACTGTCTGCACAATTTTCACTTGCTTTCCTTCCAACGGTCTGGAATTTGGTGTGTGTTAGGCAGGGGAGCCATGTGATCGCCTCCTCCAATAAAGACCTTACGCACTCAGTGACTAGTGGACTTCCCTGGGCAGAAGCATTAGGCACATATTACGGCATTTTTTTTTCCTGCTGGAGAAAGAAGCAAGCTCAACGTGAACCCTCACAGAAGGGAGAAAGAACGGGAGGACTTCATGGGTCACTTATCCAGAACTTACTTATGTCTTTTTCCCTTGCTGATCCTGTCCTATACCCTTTCACTGCAATAAGCCTCCCCATAAATCTGATTATATGCTGAGTCTCAGGAGTCCTAGCACATCACTGAATGTGTGAATGGCTTAGGGACCCCCTAATGCCCCCCAAACCTGCTTAGTTCTTAAAAACCAAATGTTTAGAGATTTCTGGTCCTACTAGGATGTGATAGCCCCATTCTTTCAAGGCCCTTTCTCTTCCCAATAAATTCCTTACATACAACATAACAAACAAACATAGGAAGACTGGAAGGTGGAAAGAAGGTGGGCTACCTAGAGACCTCAGGACTTAAGAAGCAGTGAAGTGCTTAGTGACCTTATTAAGGTTAATCAGACAGGGCTGAGAGCTGCGCTGGGAACAGAGTCCTAGTCCTCTGGAATGTGGGTTTTCAGGCCCTACTTCACGTCACTATAGACATGCTACTCAGCATTCAACTCATTCTCCGGTTTTTCATTTTCATCTTGGAGAAGCTTAAAATTTTTATTTAGAGAAATTTCTATACAAATCTGTAATTCTCTTTGTTGTACAGATTAGGTTTATTCAGTTTGCATTTTTGTAAAGTAACCTTGTTCTCCACAAACGAACAGATGCTCTCCAAATGTCTCTGTTTAAATATCGGACATTTCATCAGTCAGCGCAAGCAAGGCAGTAGGACAGAAAAGACGCCTTCCTTGTAAGGGAAAAGCAATTTAAATGACACCATCAGAAACCTTGGAGGCCAGAAAGAAGTACATTTTTCAATTGTCGTTTTTTAAGAAAAACAATTGTTAATGCAGAATCCTACACGCAGTGAAAATATGCTTCAGGAATGAAGGAAAAATCAAAACATTCTCAGAGAAAGGAAAAGAGGAAATTTTTACCCCTAAAAATGGTTAAAATATGCAACAGACAAGAAGAAAGAAATAAAAGGCATTCAAATTAGTAAGGAAGAAGTAAAATTGTCACTATTTGCAGACAAAATGATACCATATATATAAAACCATAAAAACTTCACCAAAAAAACTATTAGAACTAATAAATGAATTCAGTAAAGCCACAGGACATAGAATTCATTAGCAGAACTCTGTTGCATTTCTATACAAACAAGGAATTAGCAGAAAGAGAAATTAAGAGAATACTTCCATTTACAATTACATCAAAAAGAATAAGATACCTGCTAACAAATTTAACCAAGGAGATGAAAGAACGGTATGCTGAAAAGTAGAAGACACTGATGAAAGACATTAAAGATGACACAAATAGGTAGAAAGATATCCCATGTTTATGGATAATAAGAATTAATCTTATTAAAATATCCATACTATACAAATATATCTCCAGATTCAATGTAATCTCTGTCAGAATACTAATATCATTTTTCAAATTACTACAACGAAAAATCCTAAAATTTGTATGCAACCACAAAAGATCCTGAATAAGCCAAAGCAATCCTGAGAAAGAAGAACAAAGCTGGAGATTTCAAGATACAATACAAATCCGTAGTAATCAAAACAGTGTAGTACTGACACAAAGACGGACAGATAGATCAATGGGACAGAATCGGAAGCCCAGAGATAAACCAACACTTACATGGTCAGTCAACCTATGACACAGGAGGCAGGAATATACAATGGGGAAAAGTCAAGTCTCTTCAATGACTGGTGTTGGGGAAATGGGACAGCTACATGCAAAAAAATGAGGCTGAACCACTTTCTTATACCATATGCATAAGTAAATACAAAATAGCTTAAAGGCCTAAATGTCAGACCTAAAACCATAAAACTCCTACAAAAAAAACATGAGCAGCAAACTCTTGGATATTGGCCTTAGTAAAATTTTTCTGAATCTTTCTCTTCAGGCAAGGGCAGTAAAAGCAAAAATGAACAACTGGAACTATGTCAGACTAAAGAGCTTCTGCACAGCAAAGGAGACAACCCACTGAATGGGAGAAGGTATTCGCAACTGATACATCCAGTAAGGGGTCAATATCCAAATACATAAAGAACTCACGCAAATTCAACACACACACAAAACAAATAATTCAATCTAAAAATGGCAGACATTTTTCTGAAGAGGTCATCCAGTTGGCCGAGAGACATATGAAAAGATGCTCAACATCATTGATCATCAGAGACACGCAAATCAAAGCCTACAGTGAGATTCACTTCACACACCTCAGAATGGTTATTACCAAAAAGGCAAAGAATTAGTGTTGGTAAAGCTGTGGATAAAAGGGAACCATGATGGGGTGTTGGTGGGAAGGTAAACTGGTGCAGCCCCGATGGAAAACAGTATAGAGGTTCCCCCCAAATTAAAAATATTTCTTATATTTCATATATGAGTGAAACCATATGATGGTCTTTCTGCTTGACTTATTTCACTTAGCATAATCCTCTCCAGTTTCATTTATGTCGATTCAAATGATAAGTATTCATCCTTTCTGATGGCTGCGTAATAGTTCATTGTATATGTGGACCACATCTTCCTTATCCATTCATCTGTTGAAGGGCACCTTGGCTCTTTCCACATTTCAGACATTGTGGCCATTGCTGCGATGAACATTGGGGTGCAGGTGCCCCTTCTTTTCACTACATCTGTACCTTTGGGGTAAATACCTAGTAGTGCAATTACTGGGTTGTAGGGTAGCTCTATTTTTTAACTTTTTGAGGAACCTCCATACTCTTTTCTAGAGTGGCTGCACCAGCTTTCATTTCCACCAACAGTGTAAGAGGTTCCCCTTTCTCCACAGCACCACCAATATTTATTGTTTTCTGTCTCGTTAATTTTAGCCATTCTGACGGGTGTGAGGTGCTATCTCATTGTGGTGTTGATTTCTGTTTCCCTGATGGCTACTGATGTGGAGCATTTTTTCATGTTTCTGTTAGACATTTGCATGTCTTCTTTGGAGAAGTGTGTTTATGTCTTCTGCCCATTTCTTGACTGGATTATTTGTTTTTTGGGTGTTGAATTTGAGTAGTTCTTTATAGATGTTGAATACTAGCTCTTTATGTTACATCATTTGCAAGTATCTTCTCCCATTTCATGGGTTGCTTTTTAATTTTGTTGACTATTTCCTTTGCTGTGCAGAAGCTCTTATCTTGATGATGTCCCAAAAGTTCATTTTTTGCTTTTGCTTACCTTGCCTTTAGAGATGTGTCTTGCACGAAGTTGCTGTGGCCGATGTCAGAGGGGTTACTGCCTGTGTTCTCCTCTAGGACTTTGAAGGTTTCCTGTCCTGTATTTAGGTCCTTCATCCATTTTGAGTTTATCTTTGTGTTTGGTGTAAGAGAAAGTTCCAGTCTCATTCTTCTGCATGTGGCTGTCCAATTTTCCCAACACCATTTGTTGAAAAGACTCTCTTTTTTCCATTGGATGCTCTTGGCTGCTTTGTCAAAGACTAGTTGGCCATAGATTTGAGGGTCCATTTCTGACTTCGGGAGACAAACTGAGGCTCACAGAGGGAGTGGGATTAGGGGGAATGGGGTGACCCGGTGATGGGCGTTAGGGAGGGCATGTGATGTGGCGAACAGTGACTGTCGTGTGCAGCTCATGAATCGTCGGACACTATGTCAGAAACTAATGATGTACATTGGATGACTGAGCATAATAGAAGAAGAAAATGTTTACTGAATGAGAAAATATATTAAAAATAGAACTACCATTTGAGCCAGTAATTCCACTTCTGAGTATTTACCTGAAGAAAATGAAAACACTAATTTGAGAAGATACATGCACCCCTGTGTTTATTGTGGCATCATTTACAACAGCCAAGGTATAGAAGCAGCCCAAGGGTCATTCCGAGGTGAATGAGAACGCCGTTTGTGACAACGTGGACGGAACGTGAGGGTCTTATGGTAAGTGAAATAAATCAGACAGAGAGAAATACCATATAATATCACATATATTTGTGGAATTTAAGAATAAACAAATGAACGAACAAATCTAGTAATAGACTCATAAATACAGAGAACTGGTAGTTGCCAAAGAAGAGAAGGGTGAGGGGACAGGTAAAATAGGCGAAGAGGGTAAGAGGTATAAACTTTCAGTTATAAGATACATAAATCCTGAGGATAAAAAGTACAGTATAGGGGGTATATTCAATAATGTCGTAACAATTTTATATGGTGACAAATGGTAACTACACCCACTGTGGTGAGAATTTCATAAAATTTCATAATGTAATTGTCAAATCACTATGTTGTCCACCTGAAATTAATACAATATTGTGTATCAACTATACTTCAATTAAAAAATAGCTAAAGAAAGTATTGAAACAGATGATAAACATAAGAATCTTGTAACAAACATCAGAAAGAAAAAGAACAAAATAAAGGACAAAAATATGGATAAATATGACAGGTATTCTCCTCTTAAGATCTCTAAATTATGTCTTGATGTTTGGAACAAACATTATAACATTACCTGATGTGATTCTCAGTGTATTTAGAGAAAATATTTAAGATAATTATATTATAAATTTACTTGAACTGGTACAATGTCCACACCAGTTAACCTTGGGAAGTTGTATATATCAATGTAGTACCTAGACAACCACTAAAAAAATTACAAAGAGAGATTCAAATATGCTATGGATACATAAAAATGGAATTCTCAAAAACATTCAAGCAACCCACGGGACTGAGGGAAAAGAACACAGAAACAACAAACAGAAAACAAAAAGATTAAAAAGTAGACTTAGACCTTAAGAATTACTTTGAACAGACTAACGTAACATAATAAAAAAAAGAAAAAATACTTTAAATATAAACAGCCAGTAGTACATGGTTTAAAGACCAATTAAAAACAGGGAAGGACAAAGTGGATTAAAAACACAGACGAGTGTATGCTGGCTGCAAGAAACTCATTTCACATATAATGATGCAGGTAGGTGGAAATGAAAGGATGGGAATGTGGCTAGTGTAGATAGCCAGGTCACTCTGCAGGCAGGGGACAGAAGCGAGCTTGAGTTTTAGCACCACCTTTTGGAAAACAAAAGGGGGACTGCAAAGCCTGGTGCTTTGCAGGATCCGTGGAAGGTATATGAACTTAAGAAACATGTCAGAAAAAGGAATAAAAAGCACGAAACATGTATATTAATAGAGCACTGAGAAACCTCAGAATCACTAGCAGAGCTGACAGCAGGTCTCTCTATCCTGAAAGCTAAGTACAGGAGGAGGTGACTGTGACTTCACATGTGAGGATAGCAACGAAAAACTTCAAGGAACATGAAAAATAAAAAAAAGATCACAGTAATATTACATAAGCTACTCCAAAGTCATGGAAGTCTGTAATTTCCCTGGTAAAGATTTAAAATAATGTTTAAGGAAACTCAGTGAGCTACAAGAAAACACAGAAAGATAATTCAAAGATACTAAGAAAAGAGAGGTGCCTGGGTGGCTCAGTCACTTACATGTCTGACTCTTGGTTTCAGCTCGGGTCATGATCTGAGGGTTCTGAGATCTAGCCCTGTGCTGGGCTTCATGCTGGGCATGGAGTCTATTTAAGATTCTCTCTCTCCTTCCTTCTGCCCCACCCTCCCTCTCAGTGCATGTGCTTGCAATCTCTTAAAAAAAAAAAGGATATTAAGAAAACAATACATGAATAAAATGAGAAGTTCACAGGTATAATTTTTTTAAAAGAATGAAATAATTCTTTTTTTTTTTTTTAAAGATTCTATTTATTTGACAGAGATACACACAGCCAGGAGGGAACACAAGCAGGGGAATGAGAGAGGGAGAAGTAGGCTTCCCGCCGAGCAGGGAGCCCGATGTGGGACTCGATCCTGGGACTCCGGGATCATGACCTGAGCCGAAGGCAGTCGCTCAACCAACTGAGCCACCCAGGCACCCCTGAAATAATTCTTTTTTTAAAAAGATTTTAAAAATTTATTTGCCAGAGAAAAAAACAAGCAGGGGGAGCAGCAGGCAGAGGGAGAGGCAGGCTCCTTGCTGAGCAAGGAGACCATTTCAGGACTCAATCCCAGAACCCAGGGATCATGGCCTGAGTGGAAGGCAGGCAATTAACAAAGTGAGCTACCCAGGCGTCCCAAGAACGAGCTAATTCTCAACAAAGTGGGTATAGAGGGAATGCACTTCAACATAATAAAGGGCCTATATGACAAGCCCACAGCTGACACTGTATTTAACAGTGAAAATCTGAAAGGTTTCCTCTAAGGTCAGGAACAAGACAAGGATTCTACTCTCCGACTTTGATTCAGTATAATATTGGAAGTCCTAACCGAGCAATTAGGCAAGAAAAGGAAACGAAGCATCTAAATAGAAAAAGAGGAAGTAAAACCATCAGTATTTGCAGGTGACAGCTTATACATACGAAAGTCCCAAGACTCACCTAAACAACTGTTGAGACTATACAAAACTTCAATAAAGATGCAGGATATAAAATCAACACCTAGAAATCAGTTGCATTTCTCTACACTTATAATGAAACATCTGAATAAAAAATAAAACTATCTCATTCACAATAGCATAAAAAACAATAAAATACCAGAAATAAACTTAACCAAGGAAATGAAAAATCTGCACAATGAGAGCTACAGACATTGATGAAAGACATTAAAGGAGACACAAATAAATGGAAGGATAGTTCGTGTTCATGGGTTGGAATAGTTAATATTGCTAACGTGTCCGTACTACCCAAAGCCACCTACAGATTCAATACGATCCCTTTAAAAATTCCAAAGCATTCTTCACAGAAATAGAAAAAACAATTCTAAAATTTGTATTGAACCACAGAACACCCCAATAGCCCAATGATCCTGAGAAAGAACAAAGTTAGAGGAATCTCACTTCCTGATCTCAAATCGTACTCCAAAGCCATAGTAATAAAAGCAGGACGGTCCTGGCAGAGAACAGGCACAGGGACCGAAGGGACAGAATAGAGAAACAGCCCCACACCGAGGTGGCCAGCCGATATTCGACAAGGCAGCCAAGAACACCGGGGGGGAAGGACAGGCTCTTTAATAAATCGTGCCGGAAAACTGGACAGCCACATGCAGAAAAGTGAAACTGGACCCACCTTACACCACGCACAAAACTAACTTGAAACGGATTGAACATGTAAGCAGAAGGCCTGATAGAGTAAAACTAGAAGAAAACACAAGGAAGAGGCTCCCTGGCATTGGTCTCAGCAATGATGCTTTTGGATACGACACCAAAAGCATAAGCAATAAAAGCAGAAGTCAACAAGTGAGACCATATCAAACGAAGAGTCTTTGCACAGCAAAAGAAACAACTAAATGAGAAGACAATCTACAAAATGGCAGAGAATATGTACAAGCCATATATTGAATAAGGGGTTAATACCCAAAATATATTAAGAACTCCTACAACTCAATCAAAAAAGAACCAAATAATCCAATTTTTAAAAAATGGACAGGAGAACTGAAAGAATACATTTTTCAAAGAAGTGGCTCATAAGGACGTGAAATGATGCTCAGGGAACTGTAAATCAAGACAAACAGATGTCACCTGTTAGAAGGGCTGTCATCAAGAGGATAAGAGATAACAAGTATTACAAGGATGTGGAGAAAAGGGAACAGTATGCACCGTTAGTGGGAATGTAAATTGGTGCAGCTACTATGGAAGACAGTATGGAGGTTCCCAGAAAATTAAAAATAGGACGGCCATATTATCCAGCAGTTCCACTTTCGGGTACATATTCAAAGAGAAGGGAAATAGGGTATTGAAGAGATATCTGCCCCTCCACGTTTAGTACAGCATTATTTGTAATAGTCACGATACGGAAACACGGGTCTCTCAGTGGATGAGTAGGTTAGGACGCGGTACATACAGAGACAACGGAATATCACTCAGCCGTGGGAAAGATGGACATCCTGCCATTTGTGGCAACACGGATGGAGCTTAAACGTGTATGAAAGTAGGATATTGTATAAAAGTGGGATAAATTAAACGGAGAAGGAGAAACACTGTATGATATGACTCATATGTGGAATCTAAAAGAGCTGAGCTCATAGAGTCAGGAGTAGAAGAGTGGCTACAAGGGGCTGAGGGTAGAAGAATTGGGTGATGTGACTGAAGGTTACAGACTTGTACCTGGTAGATGAGCAATCCTGGAGATCTGATGCCCAGAATAACGAATATAAGAGTGACAATAAAAATACCATATTATAGACTTCAGAGTCGCGAAGAGACACGATCTTAAATGTTCTTATCACACCCAGAATAACGAATATAAGAGTGACAATAAAAATACCATATTATAGACTTCAGAGTTGTGAAGAGACACGATCTTAAATATTCTTATCACAAAACAGAATTGAGAATGAAGTGACATGACAGAGGTGGTTAGCTGAAGGCGGTAATCACATCGCAATATGTGATTCTATCAAGTCAACACATTATTCACCCTAAACTTACGTGCTGTTTTGTTGAGTACATCTCATTAAAAGGACTCTCAATTCTCCACAATAAAGAGCAGTGGTTCAGGTAGAGAGTGAGGAAGACATGAAGAGACGCTTCACTGAAGATCTAAACGCACGACAAATTCTACAGGTTGAATGTCTCTCCCCGCCAAATTCGTGTGTTGAAATCCGGCCCCAAGGGCGATGGGGCTTTTGGAGGTGATTAGTTGATGAGGGAGATGCCTCTTGGATGGGACTAGGGCCCTTATAAAAGAGGCCCCAGGGAGTTCCCTTTTTCCTTTGTGCTTGTGACACTGCGGTGAGAAGAGGGCCGTATAGGAAGTGGGCTCTTACTAGACTGCAAACCTGCCAGTACCTTGATCCTGGATCCCCAACCTCCAGAACTATGGAAAACAGATTTTCTGTTGTATTTCAGGCTACCTGGTCTGTGGTACTTTGTGAGAGCAGCCTCCGTGGGCTAAGCACATAAGCACGAGAAAATGCCAGACATCACGAGCCCTTACGGTGATGGAAGTCACAGTCACCGTGAGGCAGGGCTACATGCTTGTCAGTATCTTAAAACTGAAAAACGGAAAAATCCCAAATGTTGGCCCGGGTGCAGAGGATGAAATGGTGTGGAGACGTAAAATGGCACAGCTGCTTGGGAAGAGTTCGGTACTTCCCTAAAAAAGTAAGAATATACTTACCATACAATGCAACAACCACGTGGATGGGTATTTATCCCAGAGGAAGGAAAACTTTTATCCACCCAAAACCCTGTCCATGAGTAGTTAGAGAAGCTTTACTTGAAATAGGCCCAAGTTGGACACAGCCCAAATGTCCTTCAATAGGCAACTAGTTAAGGAGAAAAACAGTAAAGACACACCACGTGATGATATTCAGCAATAAAAAGGAACGAACTATGGAGACACCTGACAGCTTCATAAAAATCCATGGGTTTATACTGAGTGAAAAAAGCCATTCTCAAAAGGTAACATTTTTGAAAAGACAAAATCATAAAGATGGAGATCAGATTTGTGACTGCAAATAGTCAGGGAGGTTGGGGAGGGTGTGAGCGTAAAGGAACGGTGCACCGGGCTCGAGGTGGTCGTCATGCCGGTCTGCACATGCGATGAGATGACATACGGTCACACATCCACTCTACAACGTCAGTTGCTGGCTTTGATACTGTTCTATAGCCATATAAGGTATTACGTTTGAGGGGCGCCTGAGTGGCTCAGTCGGTTGAGCATGTGCCTTTGGCCCTAGTCATAATCCCAGGGTCCTGGGATGGAGTCCTGAATGAGGCTCCCTGCCCATCAGGGAGTCTGCTTCTCTTTCTCCCTATGCCCCTCATCACCCACTCCTGGGCATGTGCACTCTCTCCCTCTCTTTCTGTCTGTGTCAAATCAATCAATCAATCAATCAATCAATCTTTTTTTTTTTTTTTTAAAGATTTTATTTATTTGACAGAGAGAAACACAGCCAGAGAAGGAACACAAGCAGGGGGAGTGAGAGAGGGAGAAGCAGGTTTCCCGCGGAGCAGGGAGCCCAGTGTGGGGCTCGATCCCGGGTCTCCAGGATCATGACCTGAGCCGAAGGCAGTCGCTTAACCAACTGAGCCACCCAGGCGCCCCAATAAAAAAATCTTTTAAAAAAAGATGTTACATTGGGGAACTGGTTGAAGGATGGGTACACTGGACCTCTCTATATTATTTAACAACTTCCTGTGAGCCTATCTTTGTTTTAAAATAAAAAGTTTAAAAAAGAGCAAGAAGGAACAAGAAAAAGCAACTTAAATTAAATAAATATGTGTTAAAAATTTTAAAACTGAAGTTTCAAAACAATAACAACAGGGGAACCTGGGTGGCTCAGTTCATTAAGCGACTGCCTTCGGCTCAGGTCATGATCCCAGAGACCTGGGATCAAGTCCCACATCGGGCTTCCTGTTCGGCAGGAAGCCTGCTTCTCCCTCTCTCACTCCCCCTGCTTGTGTTCACTCTCTGGCTATGTTTCTGTCTGTCAATAAATAAATAAAATCTATATAAAAAGCCTATAAAATGGTGTTTACTAAAGGAATAATTTGCAGCTTCCAGGAACAGGAAAACTGTGTAGCTATCTATGAGTGGAAAAGGGAGGAAATTTTGATACCCTTACAGCATGGCATACTGTGCGACCATTACTTAAAATTACAAGTACCTTGGGAAAATTTCCATGAATGTTGTTAACAGATAAGTTTAAGATACAGGAAAGAGTGTTTGTGTAGGTCTGTGTGCATGTGTACATATATGTATTCATACATGACTATAAGAGTATGGAGAAAATATAGAATGGGGGCCACAGTGAAGTGAGGCTGAGGTGGGGAGAGGGACAGTGGTAGCATCTATGATTAAAAACAGCAGGAGTGACATTCTGTTTGATTCAAATTATAGGTGTGACTTTGAGTGTGTGTATAAGATGAAGAATAAAATAATGGTCACTAGAATATTAGGCTGATTAATGTAGTAGGGTTACAGAGAAGTTTTTATGTTCTTTGTATTTGTATGTACTGTTGGAATTCTTTGTAATGAGCACATATTATTCATATAACAGAAGAAAGCCATTTTTATTACAAAATAAAATTAGAGAGTATTGAAAATATTCAATGGGAGGGCTGGAAATATATTTGCGAAAATCTCTCCTCCCTCCAAAATAAAACAAAGACATAGAGATGAAACACAGAAATGGTAAGAGTATTACAGCCGTGTCAAGGAATTACAACCTCTAACAGAAGCTCCAGGGGGAAAACAAGAGAAGGAAATTATCAAATTAATAATACCTATTTTTTTTTCCTGGTACTGAAGGTTGAGAGACTCCATATTTAAAGGGTACACTGAATGTTTAGCACAATGAATAAAAAGAAACTCACATTGAGAATTTCACTAGGAAATTTCATAACACCAGGAATAAAAGAAAGAACCCTAAAAGCTTCTAAAGAAAACAACAAAACCAACCAAGCCACACAGAACCGCCTGGAACACTGTCACCTCCCTTCTTACCAGCAGCATTTGATATCAGAACATAGCGTTGCGATGCCTTCACTTTGTAGAAGGGTCATTTTCACCTGGAAGTCTATACAAAGCCCAACTAACCATCAAGTATGACAATTAAAAGGGTATTTTTTCCAGACATGCAATAACTAAAAAACAATCCCTTTACATACCTTTCCTTAGGAAGCTAGTGGAGGATGTTCTTGTACACAACAAAGGAGCAAAGGAAAACCCAGGATCCAAGAAACAGGAAACCAGAGAAGAAACCTATGTAGCATTCCTGGGAACAACTAGTCCAAAGTACCGCAGGAGGTAAGATGGTTCTAGAAGGAAGGTCTCTAGGAGAACAGAGAGACTTGATAGAATGCTGACATGTTTGCATATTTGAAAAATAGTTTATAAGTGATCTTATAGTCAGATTTAAGGATAGATTTATAGAAAAATTACACATATGAAAAATTCAACAATTATTAAGTATAGGAAAAAAATAAAGAATGTCATTGTAGGCTACTGCTTGGATTTACACTGAAGAATATTTTCATATCCATAAGTATATAAACACCTGTTACTGACTTTACTATAAACTGAAAAGATGGTATTAGGAGGATGGAAAAGGGATGGGATGCAAGATGCTGAATCTTCATGATTATCATAACGGAAGTTAATACATAATATTTTAAAGTGATAAGTCAAATTAGCAGTTTGAAATTACTATTAAAACCTAACTTGGTTGTGTCTGGGCAGGGGAGGAAACAGCCAGGTGGCTGTCACTTCCAGAGGACGTCTTCTGATCTCTCACTACTGCTAGTGAGGCGGGGCCAGCAGTCAGAGCTCCGGGATGCTTGTCGGAACGCAACCCAGGCCTCATGCAGACATCTGAGGCAGGACCTGCAGTTCAGCGGGGCCCAGGTGATTCATCGGTGCGCTCACTTTTGAAAAGCATTATTTAAGTAACATTTGATTTTATGACTCTGTGTATGCATACTTTGGATATTTTAAAAAGGAAAGGGAATAAAAAATAGGGAGAATAGAACGTTTTGAGATTATCTGCAAAGATGTTCAATATAGTCTTATTTCTGTTAAAAAGTGGTAAGCAACCTAATTGTCCAAAACAATAGAGAACTGCTTGAGAATTCTGATGCAAATACACAGCTGAATACCAGGCAGCCACTATTTTAATGAGCTAAATGTTTTCCTTGAATTAAACTTTGAATTTTGATCTAATTGTAGATACACACCCAGATCTAAGAAATAGTATAGAGAAATCCCGTGTATTTTGTACTCAGATTCTCAGAATGGTAACATTTTATAAAATGTTACATATTACAGCGAGGATGTTGATACAACCCACAGATCTTATTCAGATTTCCCAGTTTCCCTTGCAGCTGTGTGTGTGTGTGTGTGTGTGTGTGTGTGTGTGTGTGTGCGTATTTAGCTTTGTGAAGTTTTATCCCTTATGTGGGTACAGGAATCTACCATCATAGTCAAGATACAGAATAGTGTTAGCACTTTAGTCCTTTCGTCCTTCATAACCTCGCCCACAGCCTTCCCCTCAATCTCTGGCCATGGCCAATCTTTTCTTCATCCGCATTCTTTTCTCATTTTAAGAATATTATATAAATAGATTCCTATTGTACAAAACATTTTGCTACTGGCTTTTCTTTTCATTCAGAATAATTTCCTTGAAATCCATTAAAGTTGCTGCATGTGTCTGTAGTTCGATTTTTTAGGGATATAGCACCGTTTGTTAACCAATTGTTAGCCACTCCCCTACAGAAGGACATCTAGGTTGTTTCCAGTTTGGGGCTATTATGAATAAAGCTGCTGCGAACATTTATTTGTAGGTTCATGTGTAAACTACGCTTCATTTCCCCGAGATACATGTGCACAAGGGCAATCGGTGCGTCCTATGGTAAATCAGGTTAGGTTTAATTAGAAATTGCCAGACCTTCTTTTTAAGAGGGGCTGTACAACTTTACATTCCTACCCGAAAGGTTAGAAAACGTTCACAGTATATTCCCTTCACGCCAATCCATTTAAAATCTCCAAGTGAAGCCGTATCTTGGATCTTTGCTTTCAAAGTCACGGAAGACTATGGGGAAGGTCGGGAACACTGTCCAGCGTTTATTCGGAAAGCTGATAGTCTGCGTAGCAGAGGCGTAAGATGACCTCGTCCGACCCTGACAAATGAGGAGACAGAATCCCAGGTCCCACAGCAAGGTTCACGGCTGGGAAGGAACAGAGTGGGGATCACGCACGCACAGTTGTTGGAAATTTCTCGCTTTCCCCCATCGTTCTCATGCAGCCATGGTCCTTTCTCATCCTGCTCCCTCCTGACCTTGGTCTTCTTCCTAAACGCCCTCAGCCGGGAGTGCAAGCCCCTGCGTGCACAGATTAGATTAGAGATAAAATGCAGAACTTGCTTGCCTGGAATCACAGATTCTTTGCCCCTAAACCTGAATTAAAAAGGGAAGAAATGTCTACATGTAAGTGGCACCTTCTTGCCTAAACACTGCCTCCTTTTGTTTTCCAACCCCCAAACATGCTGTGCTGTCCCACGTATGAGGCGACATTGTGGGGGGCTCAAGTATACGAGCCTGTTAGCAAGAGGAGTCTTCCAAGTCCCTGAAATGTTGGGCTGGGCCTGAGAAGCCCCCCTTTCCCGACTCCTCATCACCCAAGACTTGGCTCAGCTCCTTAGACTCCAAATCTGCAAGCTAAGGAAGCCTCACCCTCACAGCCCCTAACTCTCTGTCCCTTTAACATTTTCAATTTCTTAATTACATTTTTGTTTTTTACTGTCTCTTCAAGATCTGAGATAATCTTATTTGCTCAATTATTTATTTTCCCCCACCGTGCCTGACCCTGCTCTGAGGCCAGAGATCCTTATATATCCTCTCCCACATTGTATCCGCCGCGCCTAGAACACTGCCTGTGTTTCTCGTCTTGTGGACGAAGCAGGCAGGAGGGTCGGCTCAGCTGGACAGCAGCAGCGACACAAAGCAGCCAGAGGAACACAAAAGCCACTTTTAGGCATCTCAGAAATCTAAATGTAAGGAAAAAAGATAGGACTAGGAAATGTTTGTTAAAAGTTATTTAGGGGATTTTATCAATGCCCTGAATTTGGGGTAGAGAAAAGGTGGATATACTTGAAAACATCAAAATTAAGAACTGCTGTTCTTTAAAAGATGCCATTACAGAAGGAAAGACAAGCCATGGAGTGGGAAATGGTATCTGTGGCACGCTTGATCAATGATGGAATTGTTTTCAGAACCTCCAGCATGAGCAAGAAAAAGGCAACCTCACAGACAAATGGGCAAGAGATTAGGTCAGACACATTCCCAGACAGGAAATCCAAATTGCCATATAAGCATGGAAGGATAGATATAGAGGAAATGCCAAGTAAAACCACAAAGAGATAACCTTTACGTCCCTAGCGGAATGGCTAACATAACAAGACTGACAGTACCAAACAAATGTTAATAATATGAAGCAAAATAAATCTCATTGAAGGAGTATAAATTGGCAAATCACTTTGGGAAAATGTTTGACAGTATCTAGTAAAACTGGAGATGTGCATCCCCCAATGAGCCAGCCCTCTCACTCCTCTGAATGCACTGGGCACAAATGCATATGCCGGCTCATCCGTTCACGACAGATGCAAGCAGAGGAAGCCGGGAAGTCTAGCAATAGCCGACTAATAAACACAGTGTGGAATGCTGATTCAAAGTGATTTTATGTAACAACGAAAGTGAAAGAACATTAGATACAGAGTAAGAATGAGTCTTAACAAAATTAGAGCAAAAGAAGGCAGACAATAGAATGGATAGGTTTAAATCATAAGGTTTTATTTACACAAAGCTCGAAAGCAGGCACAAATAAGCCATGTGCTTCGGGGGTGCAAGGTTAAGTAGTAAGTCACAGTGAAAGCCACGGAGTGAGTACCGTAAAGGCTGGCAATGGGCGGTGTCGGAGAGAAGAGAGGGCACTCTGGACAGGAAGGGACGGGGCCAGGGTGCTGTGCTGTTTCCTAATGGGTGGAGCTTCCTTAGTTTTTGTTTTACAACAATGTTATCTATATGTTTGTGCACTATGCTTTTCTGTGTGACCTTTCAATTTCTCAACTAAAAAGAGCTTTAAAAAAACAAATGCAGGATGCAAAATCATAGAAAATTAAAGCCTCTATAGATGGCATTTTTCACAATCATGATAAATATATAAAACATACAGGAAAGAAGCTGGAAGGAAACTTAACAAAATATCAAGAATGGTCGTGTTGGGGCATTGAAATGAAAGGACTTCTCTTTAACGGCACTGTGGAAGGGATAATGGGGGTGCTGGCTGAAGCCTTGCTAATTACTCCTGCACTCTCTGCCTGCTCTCCCAGCGGCCGCCACAAGAGAGCCTTCATATCTCCAAGTTGCATTTCTTGTTCTGCGGTAGCTCAAGGCTTCAGCTCCAGCATTTCTCCCCTTCCCATTCCGGTGTTCAAGCATCTGCTGCTTTCTTGTCTTCCTACATTTTTTTTTAAAGATTTTATTTATTGATTTGAGAGTAAGAAAGAGAGAGAGACAGAGCAAAAGAGAGCGCAAGCAGGGGGAGGGGCAGAGGGAGAAGCAGACCCCCCGCTGAGCAGGGAGCCCTAGGCAGGACTGGGTCCCAGGACCTTGCGATCATGATCTGAGCCGAAGGCGGCCGCTAAACCAGCTGAGCCACCCAGGCGCCCCTTCCTCCATGCTCTGATGTGCAAGCGCATTAGGCCTTCCCTTTCCTCTGGTAAGAGGTGAAGGACAGAGAACAGGACCCACCCCTTTCCCGGGCACTCTGCAATCACATCACCACTTGTGAAGACCCATACGTCCGTCCAGTGTTGTCTACGGGAAGGGCGATGTGGTGGGCCTGCGGCAGCACCTGGAAAGCGCCCAGGGAAGGGCCAGGCTGAAGTGGGTGACCCCTGCTAGTTCCTATTCCTCTTTGTCTTTCGTATCTTACAGGAGGAAAGGGAAGGCCTAGTGTGCATGCGCATCAGAACATGCAGGAAGACAGGAGAGCAGCAAATACACGAACACAGGGAAAATACACGTCCTGAGACAGGAGACCCACAGGAGTACCTGGATGGCTGATGTCGGAGAGGTGAGGACACAGACCCAGCCCAGCGCTACTGGCTCCAGGCAGATGGGTGGCTCAGGGGAGGGGCTCCCCAGGAACCAGTGGGCAGCGTGTAGAGCCTGCACTGACCGGCTTTGCCTGGAGGCTAGCACTGACCTGGAGCTCCTTTCAGAGCAGCAGTGTTGGGCACAGGGGAGACACAGCACCGCTTGTCTGGAGAAGTAGAGGGGCAGGGCACAAGATGCAGGGGTGGGTAGGGCAGAGGGAGGTGTTCTTTTCACAGTCCCATGGTATTCTTTCTGGAATTTGAAAAAAAGCCGCCTCCTTCTGAGGGTGGTGACTCCTGGGAAAATCCAAGCTTGTGTGTCCTTTCTCGAGCTGGACCCAACAGCATGTTACCCCGTTCTGGGTCTTGGCTTTGGGGGAGAGGCCATTTTATTTTACTAGGAAATTCAGAAACACTAACAACTATCTCTTTATACTGAAATAAGGTGAATGGTATTACAGCTAAATTAAAAAAAATAAACACATTAAAAATATTAGGACACAACATAGTGACATTTCTTTTTAAAAAAAAAACATTCACGGTGGGGAATGATGAGAACTGGCCAGAAAAAGTCTGCGACAAGCACCTGATAGAGTGCACCACATACACAACAGTGATGATGCGAAGCAGAAGAGATCTCACTGAAGGCGTGTGAGTTGGCAAGTCCCTTGGGGAAAATGTTTGACCGCATCTAGTAAAACCGGAGATCTGCACCGCCCAGTGAGCCAGCCCTCTCACTGCTCTGAATGCACGGGGCAGAAATGCATGTTGACAGAAAAAAGGAATTCAAATAGCTGGGCTTATACAAGGAAACGAACCCCAGAAGCACAAAAGCATAGTGACAGGCCAATTCCCACTTGTTAGACAGTCCTCAGAGGTCGGTCACACACTACGTTGGTTAGGGTCGGGGAGCTCTGGGAGTGTTACACGGTACGGTCTCCAGGCAAGGCGGATCGGCCCTCCTGCTTCACCTCTGCCCTCACGTGGGGACGTTTCCCAGGTGGCTCCGTCCTCTTGCCTTTAGAGTAAATAAACAGGTTGGTGCGAGTCACGGGTAACTCACCTCACTCCCAGGAAGGTCCCTGAGCAGGGGCACTATGCATAGGCCGTGGTGATGCCAGCCTCTTTTCCCAGTCTCTTCCTTCTGGTCCTTCTGGTCTAGTGTCTGCAGAGAAAGGAGGACGCTTGCCCGGGCCTTGGGGGTCTTGGGCCTTTCAGAAGCCTCGGAGCTGTTCTCCACATCAAGGTAGCTTCCGAGAGAAACCACGGAGATGGCGCCGCTCCTGCCAGGGCAGTGGAAATCTGCCCGCTGGACAGCAGGCCTGGGGCTCTGGGGCTTGGGACACGAGGGCTTGCTGGGCATGCCTTGGCTTCCATGTGCCAAGCAACAGTCAGAGCGGGAGGGAAGGGCACAGCGGACCCCAGCCTGCTGGGCATGAGGGCTGGCAGGGGGCATCAGCCAGGACTCCTCAGGAAAGATCCCTGAGGTTAGGCACTGACCCCTTTCCTGGGGACCGGTGCATTTGATGGCCGGCTCACTTCTTCTCCTGTTATCTGGACAGACCCCATCGCTGGGGGACACCGGAGCGGGGGAATGTGGAGGCGACCAGCTTCCCTTGTCCTCTAGCTGCTCTTCATAGTGACTGCCGGTCCTCGGTGGGGAAGGTCTGAGAGGGTTCAAGATTTCCTGTCCTGGAACCAGGCTTCCTAAAGTGGGCCTTTTGGGGCCTTCTGCGTCTTTGCTTTTCAGAAATGAACGCCAGGAGCTCTGCCTTGGCCTGCTCTTCTCCTTTAGGCCCTTGAGAGAACCTGGAGAACATTCATCAGTGTTCTCTTTCTCTGAAACTTTTGACTCAAAAAAATTTGCAAAGGTCTTCTGAGCGAAGGCCAACCTTGCCCTGAGCTTTTTCTCCGGAGTTTTGACTCCCTTAGCATCACCACTTTTGGAGGACAATGTCTTGCTCCTGAGGTCCCCTAGCTTCTCCACACTGTCCCCTTCTCTCAGCCCTGCAGCTCTGCCCCCTGAGCTCTGGGGGGTGGCCTTCTGAGAGGCACTCATGCCCACTAGGTGTGTCGGGGGGGCGTCCCCACCGACCCCGCTCCGCCCGCAGGCTGCACGCAGCCCCTCCAGGCCTGAAGAACTCGCAGTCCGGGCATGGGCACTGCAGTCAGCGGGGCCAGAGGGCTGCAGATGCCTGCGTCCTTGAGCACCGGCGTCCCCTCCTGGGGTCACAGCAACCGAGGGCCTGCTTTTCCTGAGGGAGGTCACCTGGGGAAACATCAGGCGCATCCCAGGCTCCCGTGAAGACTTGCAGGGGTGGCTGGGTGGGCCGGGCGGTGGGAGAGCTTGGGCGCCGGCAGAGGCTGGGGTGCCAGAGACCTTCTCTGCCACCTCCACTTCCCCGGCCTCAGGGCTCTGCGCTCCTTGGGTCCCCACAGGGCAAAGGCCCTGGGCCCTGTGTACGCCTTCCAGATCAGGGCCAGGCACCCCCGCGGCAGGCTCCCTGTCTGCCCCAGGCTTTTTTTTTCCTGCAGCATCCTCTGTGATCAGCCTGCCCTGGTCAGGCTCCTGGAAACAAGTCTCTTTGCCCAGGGGCCTCTCTTGGGGGACAGCTTGGGGGAGCAGAACTGCCTCAAGTTCTGGGGCGTGGGCCCCCGGCCAAAGAGTCCCATCATCACCCCCCAGTCTGCTGGCTGCAGGCAGCTCATTCTCACTGCCACAAGTCTGTGGTTTCCCAGCCCTGGGAGACTCACAGGGGGTTGCCCCAGCACGGCAGGGAGATGGTAGTCTTGGCCCCAGAGATCCGGACCGTGTTTCTGGAGGAGGACCTGCTTTCCTCCTGGTGGCCTGCAGACCGTTCTGCTCAACAGCTACAATTATGAGTGTGCACCTGCCCACAGAGGTGCCTGCTTTGGGCTCTAGTTTCAGGCCCTCGGGAGAGCCATGGGCACCATGCTCCAGCCCCTGGTCACACTCATCCCCACCACTGCAGCGAGACACGGCGGCTGCTGTTTCTGAAAACTCCTTCAAGGCACTTTCGGTGTAGCTGGGTCCTAGAACCATCACGTCTTCTGGTCCCTTGGAAGTGTCTGTCGCCCTTGCTTTCGGGGTGGTCCCTGGAGCGACTGAACGATCACTGCCTTCGCAGCAGCCCGTCCTGCGCCTGCTCCTCACCTGCGGGCCGCTAGCGCAGGAATGACGGGAGAACTTGGCCCTAACAGCTGGCTTTCTTTTCGCACTGAGAATGTACTTTGAACTGTAATCACTGGTTTGGTTTCCTGCCTCAACAGAAATGTCCTGAAGGTGCTCCTGTGTGACCCTCACATCAGCATCGTTCGGAGCAGGGCCAGTGCCTCGGGGTTCCTCGTGCGGGCTTTCTGGGCTGTGCTCCGACCTGCACTCTGTGGACACCGGCACTTCCTGGGCGTTGAGGCTCACAGGCTCTGCAGCAAGGCATGAAGAGTCTGGGCAGGATCTAGAATCCTGTCCCAACCGGTTTTCTAGCCAGAGAAATTCACAGGGTGTGTCCTGAAAGGCCCTTTTGCAGCCAGAAGCCCTGGGTTTATACTGGTCCCTTCTTTGGGAAACAGAAGGCAAAGGAGATAGTTCGGTGGGAAAAGAGTAAAGAGGGTTTTGTGTTCTTGGATCCTGCTCTGCTTCCGTCCCTCCCTTCAAATGAGGCCCCAGTTTCTCAAAGTTCTGTCCCGGAGGGTTCCCAGGGTGTCTTAAGGGAAACTCTGCCACAGAAAGGGCCCGAGTCAGTGTCCTCAGGTGCTGACAGCACTGCTCTGCGGGGGTCCTGTCCGTGTCATTAAGGGCACTACGGCAAAGCTTGGCACATGCACGGCAAGATGTCCCCAGATGAAGCTGGCATGGCGCGTGAGAGCAGGGCTGGGGGCAGAGCACGTGAGTGTCGTCTGCGGGGCCCGCAGCCCTTCGCTCCGCTGTCCTGGCCCCCAGAGGGGCTGTGTGGGGCAGCGCATCTCTGTAAGGCCGCCCCGGGCCCCGGGCCCTGGTGGGGATGTGTGGCCAGCTCGGGCGCAGTTCAGAGCCCCAGACAAGCAGGGGCCAGAGCGCTGGGAGGCCCAGAGAACTCTCAGACCTGGATTTCTGAAGAGAAAAACTGGACAGTCCGCTGGGGTCCTGTGCAGCCACCACCTCTGCTGGCTGGGCACTGCCTTGGGTGCCCTGTGAGCGCCCCCCCGTGTGAGGAGGGGGCCCTGCCGGCAGGGGCTCCAGCTCTTCTCTGGCACCTGCAGCACAGGCTGGAAACGCACTCCTGTGAGGCTCCTCCTCGAGGTCAGGGGACAGCTCTAGGCCCCTCTGCGGGCCAAGCCCACGCCACTCACGAGGACGTGCTGGTGCTGGGCACCCCCAGTGTCCTTCTCTGTCCACAGGGGCACCGCTGAGAGGGAGGCGGGGTCCCCCCGTGAGGTCATCAGTCAGGGACGCTGTGTCAGAAGCACTTTCAAAGGGATCGCTTTTTGTGTCTGAATGACTTTTGCTCTGGTGGGACAGTGTCTCAAAGTCACGGTGGCCTGTTTGCTGGCTCCGTCCCTGTTCCGCTGGCTCTGGGGCAGAGGTGGGCCGCGGCCTGTCGTCAGCCCCGTCTTCCCCGGGCAGGTGGGCACCCGGCTCTGGAGCCTGGAAGGCAGAGAGAGAGGGTCAGAGACACGGCCTCGGGCATGTGCACGCGTGCCCAGCACCGCACCAGCCTCTGTGGCAGGAGGGAGGTCCAGACACTTCTCATCAGTTCCCACGGGCACCCGGAAGAGGGAGGTGAACGTGACGAGCTAGCCTTATTCACAGGGAGCAAGCAAGGAGGCCGAGCCGAGCGGCGGGAGGAGGTGGAGCTCAGGGTCAGAGCAGCCCTACGAGAGAGCAGAACAGGCCCGTGAGCGTGCGCGGCTCAAGGGGGAGAGAGACGCTGAAGCCTCTGCCTGATGCTCTCAGCAGGAAAGAACAAAGTAATATGTTCGCGTTGTTTGTTCTTGTGTGACCACCTGGGTCACGGCAACACTCTTACACTTGGAAGCGTTTTCTGAGCTGCTTGCTGGAGTAAAAACAATTACGAGTCATTGAATTTCATGCCTATGATCTCAGACACATTTTGTGATTTTATGAGAGAATAGGAAGAAAAACAGAGAACTGTACAAGGATTTGTAAATTTTCCTTTTGTCATTACACATTAAAAAAATTTTATTTTAGAGAGAGAATGGGGGCAGGGCAGAGGGAGACGAAGAGTCCCAGGCCGACTCCCTGCTGAACAGAGAGACCAACCTGCGGCTCTGTCCCACAGCCCTGAGATCATGACTCGAGCCGAAATCAAGGGTCAGATGCTCGACTGACTGAGCCACCCAGGCACCCCTGTCATTACACATTCTTAAACAACTTGTTGAGGTAAATAAATTTATATGCATCTGTTTAAAGTGGATGGATCTATGCATTTTGACAAATGTGGACGCCCATGTAACTACTATCATGATAAAAATTCTATTTCTAAAAAACCCCCCCCAAAACAGAAAACCAAAAAACCCCCGCCCCTTCCCAGTCATTCTCTACCTCTCTCCTTCCCCTTTCTCCCCAGTGACCTGCTCTCTGTCACATAGTCTAGGTCTGCCTTTTCTGGAATTTCAAATGACCAGAATATGGAATATGTACTCTTCAAGGTCTAGCTTCTTTCTTTCAGGGTGACATTTCAGTGTTATCCCTGTATCACGGTGGCAGCATGTATTAGACAATGCCTTCAATGTGGTGATAATGCTGTACCCAACTTTCTTTTCTTCTTTTTTTAAAGATTTTATTTTTTTATTTGAGAGAGAGAGGGAGGGAGAGCACACAAGCAGAGGAAGAGGGAGAAGCAGGATCCCCAGTCAGTGGTGCTCATTCCCAGAACCCTGGGATCATGACCTGAGCTGAAGACAGACGCTAAAGTGGCCGAGCCACCCAGCGCCCCTGTCCCCAGCTTCCCATCACAAACTCTCCAGAGGCCCCTTCGAGCAGGAGTGGAGCACCCCCCTGGCCAAGTCGTGGCCAAGTTTTGTAGAGAAGCCATTTACTCAACCAGTCCTTCTTAAGTACGGTTTCTTAGGACTTGTCTTAAGAGATTTCACAAAGAAAATGCTCTAAATTACTCCTTAACCGAGAGGAGAAAAACAGACAAACACCAAAGCATGTGATGTGAAGCTTTTAAGGCACAAGATAGATTCAGAACACAGGAATGATGATACTATAGTTTAAAATTTGTTGCAAAGCCAGACGGAGTTCCGAATAGGAAGGGAAACATTAACAATAAAACCACTTGGAAAGGAGGGCCATGGCTTACTGTGCGGTAGCCAGGAAGATAGCCAGTCAGGAAGCCGGGGCTTTCCAGGGTCCCCAACAAGAGCACAGGCGTTCAGTCACCCAACTCCCAGGGCCTGGCACCGCCCACAGCCCTGCCGGGATGAGCAAGGTGTTCACTGGCCTCCGCACGCACGGAGGCCCACGGACCCTGCGGCAGGCGCCTGCTCAGTGAGTGCTGCCTTCGGAGCCCCTGTATTTCCTCATCTCAACAACTGTGCTGTTAAATCAGGAACCGACTGCCTGACAACAGAGCATGAGAGTGGTCCTTTCAGCCCTGTCCTAGCTCGACCACCACTTGACTTTACGGTGGCATCGATACTCGCGAGCTTCAAGTCCAGAGAGTTCCGCAGTCCCAAGTTCCAGATGGCCAGTGATCTGGACGCTGACGCCCAGATGCCAGAGGTCTCAGTCTCGCCCGTCCAGGGTCAGTGTCCCCTCCGGGACTGCGCCAGCAGGGGAGGGGCTGCTGCCTGGAAACGACTCCCCAGCTATGGCTCGCTGACAGTCAGGACTTGCTTTGAGTTCCAGGCTATCTTAGCAAGAGGTCTCACTCTGTGTCAACAAAAATAAAACACTTTGGGGAAAAAACATAAAATAACTTTCCTAGATTACAAAATTGGTGCCGTGGCTGCAAGAGCACTGGAGTAGCAGGTTTAATGACCCTTAAAGTGCGCAAATACTGAAATACGAAGGCTCGGTGTTTTTATAAAGAGCTGTATTTTTTTAAAAAAAGCATTTGATTTGGTTGAATATTAGGTTCTAAATCTTATGAAGAAAGAATATTTCTGGGGCACGTGGGTGGCTCAGTCAGGTAACTGTCTGCCTTTGGCTTGGGTCACGATCCCAGGGTCCTGGGAATGAGCCCCATGACCGGCTCTCTGCCCAGTGAGGAGCCTGCTTCTCCTCTTCCTCTGCCTGCTGCTCCCCCTGCTTGTGCTCTCTCTCTCTCTCTCTCTCTCTCTCTCTCAAATAAATAAATAACCTAAAACAAAACAAGAATATTTTCTTCCTGATGGAGTAATCCTCAAATAATTTCTCAGCATGATTCCATATGATTACAGAGCTACCCCAAAGGGTAACGTAGGGGTTAAGCCAGAAGCAAAAATACTCTTTTTGTTGCCCTTTTTTGTGGGATAGAACAGTAGGTCAAATCTGAATGTCTTAAAGCAGAAGACGTCTCTTTGTCACAGTCCTAGCACTTCCTGATTGTCTTGTTTCCGTGACTCTATGAAGCTTCAGACACTAGGGCAAGATGTTTGGATTTTCTTTCTTTCTTTCTTTCTTTCTTTCTTTCTTTCTTTCTTTCTTTCTTTCTTTCTTTCTTTCTTT